>JAKCPI010009955.1:0-35700 GCA_023213315.1 Euborellia annulipes
CAGCCAACCAGAGACAGGCACGTCACTCCCAAAGCCACGCCCCCAGACCAGGCCCAGCCAATCAGAGACAGCCACGTGACTCCCAAAGCCACGCCCACATGCCCGGCAACAGGTATAAAAGGACCTGCACCTCCGGCTCGCAGTCAGTTACTCTCGGCCTGGGGAGTAGGCAGGTTGAGACCCTGGGAACCAAGAGCTAACACCCCGACTTGGGGAGTAGGCAGATTGAGGCCCCAAAGTTAACCCAAACCAAACACAAACCCGATTACACAGAACCAACCACTGTCCATTCCTCAGAGACAAACCCAGACCTCTGAGGCATCCACCAAACACACCACCAACACACCGACTTGGGGAGTAGGCAGATTGAGGCCCCCGTAGTCAACCTAAACCGAACACAATTACACACACCCAACCTTCCTCCAGTTCTCAGAGACCAATCCACGCCTCTGAGTCATCCACCAAATTGACCTGGGGACCAGGAAGACTGCGACCCCGTAAACAACCCCCTCCACCATTACCTCCTAACTTCCTCTCTCTTGAAAATGGCTCCAAAAGGAGAGCCGAAACGTCGAGTAAATCTCAGCACCCCACGCGACTTAACCCGAAAAAACTTGTCTTCGCATATATATATATATATATATCAGAAAAAATTGTAATGTCGACCATAAAAGAATAAGTATGTGTTGAATACAGGGAAGTGGTTGAATATAAAATAAATTAAACATACTCTATGTTTATTTTTAAAGATCCTGACAATGATGAAAAATCAAACCTGATATTTGCAAAACAGTTGATCCATTAAACACTTGATAAAAATTAAAAAAAATTTTATGAAAATTCATTTAAACTCACCGAACAAACAGTGATTGATGAAGTAACTGAGGCTCTTCGAGGTCTATTTAATCTTATTTTGTCCCACAAATTGAATATCGACATTTTTTTATTTGTTTTATTCAATTGCATCAATTTTATTAAGAAAAAACAAAGTGTTGCGGTTTTTTTTTTTTGCCGGTGAGAGTATTTTAGGTTAGAAAAACAAAGGGTTAGACGCTACAACGCGCTACAGATCCCATTTTTTTGGGATCTGTAGCGCCTTGTCGCTCGAAGCGCGTTGTAGCGTGATGTCGCGCGCTTGCAGTGGACGAGCTTCAATTGATTCACACACATTGGGATCTGTAGCGTGTTGTAGCGCTTGTAGCGGTAGCGCGTTGTCGCGTCCAGTGGACGACCAGCCTTATATTATTGTGAAAAAATAATTTGACGTTTTGTGAAGTAGGCAACATGATAAAAATTGAAATTAATTTCAATAAATATTATAAATTAAAATATTTAATTAAAAATAATTAATTTTTTTACAAAAATATAAAAATTTCTAAAAAAAATAAACAAGGACAGCTTAATTAAAAACTCTTTTAGGTTAGAAACTATAATAAGGCCTTAATATACATAGAAATATATATTGATTAATAAAAAATATATAGACACACCTCATTTGGAAAAAATAAGCTAAGAATTGTTCTTTAATATCTTTACAAAGGATTTTTGGTTTCTTTAGGTAAATAACAAATATTATATGCACAATGAAAATTTTATTTATTTAAAATTTTATATTAATCATAAAAGTAAAATGTATTTTTATATTATAAAGAAATGAAAGCATTCATATATTATACAAAATAAAACGATTGTGATTTCCAAGCCTGAAGACTATGGTTTATAATCATCTGAACTGAACTGAATGTTCAGTCGAAAATAAACCTGCAACCGAAAAACTTCCGTATTTTATTTGATTAACTATCAACACCTCAGTTGATCATAAAAAAACACTTCCACAATATAAATTTAAATCATAATTGTTTGTGCAAATCCATCTAAAATAAATATTTTAGTTATTATCAGGTTATTATCAAAGATTATATTCCAAATGAAAATTTAAATAAATAATAGTTATTTAAAACAAAGTATTCATTTACCTTTTATAATAATATAAATATATAATCTAGATATTGCTCTTCTTTTTTATAAACTATAATTTCCAAAAATAACTGCAAAAAAATATATTTTGATTAATTATTTTATTCCAAGTGGAAATTTAAATAAATAATAATGTTATTTAATAATAATTTAATTTAATAATTAATTCTTACCTTAATTTTTTACATTTATGATAATTTGAAAATTGAAGATCTGACAACTGCTGTCAAAAACAAAGACTCAAGTCACCTTTCGACTTGACTTAAAAAATTCTGACTTGTTTGCTAACTAGTCCGCATGAAAAATCACTATGAAATCGAACGAACTTATTTGAAACTAGTCTTGGCTTAAGAAATAACTCTGAATAACGAAAACATCGAATAAGTTAGGTCTAGTGACCTAGGAAACAAGTCTTTACTTTGTCAAGTCTCCGCCAGGTGCTGCTTGTTTGCACTGACTCAAACGATTGCTTGTTTGTGTCTATGAATCGAAAGTGAACTTAAGCAATTACTTTAGTCTGACTTGATCAATAAGTCTCGATTATGAATACCGGCCTTAGCCTATCTAATATAATTTATCTAGTTTTTTTACTATTATTTATTTATAGGCTATTTTTTATGAGATTTATATTTACATAACTAAACAAATAAATTATGATAGTATAGAGTCTGATAAAAAATTAGATTTTTTTCCTACTTATCTTATCAATGTCTGGCACTTCATTAAAGGTCAATCGATAGATATTCTTATTTCATATAAGCCTAATAAATATTAAATAATAAAATGCATAAATGATTTATATAATTTATTATATCATATACTAGCTACAAGAGCTCGCTCTTTTAGCTAGTTACACTATTATAAAATAAATATTTTTTTAATTTTATAATCTTTTGTTGCTTAACAAATGAATTTTTTGATATAATTGTTTGTTTGATTATTGAAATAATCTCCCCGAGAAAGAATTCTGAGATATTGAAATGGGGTGTATTCAATTTACTTTGCTAATTTTTTTTTTTTTTTTTACAACTGAGTTTTTTATGCTTTATATAAAAAAATTCATTCAACTGTTTGTTTTTGGCTGCCCTGTTTTAAACAAAATTTAGGAAGAAGACTTAAAAGTTTTCCTAGGAATTATAGGAAAATTATTTTCGTCCCAAAATTCCTATACGTTTTTGAAATATTAATTACTGAAGTTACGATTTCCCCCAAAGGAAATGTATGGATAAATATTTTTGGTTTCTTTGCATTTATGTATTATATAAATGTAAACAAATCATCAAGCAGGTAGATTGAAATAATAAAAAGCCCGCTGTAGGCGCGCCTTCAGCGATGGCCGCCTAGGCGGCCATTGCTTCTAATTATATTATAATCTCTTTGGAATCTTGAACATATTTATTACGATATATCTGATCCAAAGTGGGTGGTGTCGGGCTTATGATTTAGTAAAAAAAAAAAAATTCTTAAAATTTAGTCACAAGATATGAAATTAAACTATTTTGAAATATTCATATTTTATAAAATTTGTAAGTTTTTGATTTGAATTCCTACCTGCACCCTTTCGACTCTTCGTGCCAATCCGACCACTTTGACTCCATTCTTAACAAGTCCTTCGCAAATAGCCTCGCCAATACCCGCCGAAGCACCTGTCACAACTGCTACTTTGCCTGCCCAACGTTCCATCTTTCTTTTTTTTTATTTATTTATTTTATCTTCTTGACTCGTCTAACAAAAACTTGAGAATGCCTCTCTATTCCGGATGAGCTCCTTTTGTATGCACGTGAGTTACACCATTACGCGAAATAAATAAGTCCTCGAAGAGTAATTATTATCTCACGACCAATCCTGATGCTAAAAGATAAAACAGCAAATCACCGATTGATTTCCTAGATTAAATAGAACTAAAATCTACTCACTCATGCTGCTGTATTTGATGTCACAACTCATCAAAAAAAAAAAAAAATTAATATTATAAAAAAAAAACTTAAGTATTATTAAATATCGATTGGAAAGATTAATTGAGAAGATCAAGGTTACATCCATATAAGGCAATATCTTTTTTTAACACTATGAACCCCCAATATATATATATATATATATATATTAATTACAACAGTTATCGTCTAAAGTCTTAAATGGCCTGAGTTGCCGAAAAGACTGTGCGAATGTGTGTGAGTGTGAGTGTGGATGAGAAAAAAGTGTGAATGTTTATAAAAAAAAAAATTTTATTACATCTAGGATTCAAATGTACAGTACTGTCGGAAACTAAATAAGTGAAAGTAAAAATTTTCTGTGAGACCAGTTACACCAGATTTTTTATTTAGGCCTACGAGAAAAAAAATTTTATATTACACTTTGAATTTATTAAATATTAATTTAATAGTGAATAATAGAAATTACAAGGATCATCCTTGTAATTTGAATGAGCCTCTGGCTATTTCTATAAATCGTGAATAATAGAGACTCACAAGGAGAGTACACGGTTGACTCGTCACCGATTTTGATCTCCTTTTATATGGTGAATCTATACTGAAAAATATTTGTATCTTGATCGAACTTTTCGTCCAATGCGCCCTGTAACAATTTTTTCTCATCTGAAATTTTAAAATCTGAAAAGGATTGTTATAAGGCTCAAAGAAAAGCATATCAACAACTATAGCTAATAGCGTAACGGGTAGAGGAGAGGGTTAGTAATCCAGGGATCCCAAGTTCAAAACTTGGCTTGTCATTTTTTTTTTTAGTACGGTATTATTTATTGTATAAAAAAATAAATATTATATTTATATTATAAAAATATTTTATTTATATTTGCGACATATTTATTACATATTTATACAGAAAACATAAATGAATAATTAAAATATAAAATAAGGCAGTAAGATATAGAAAATTAATGTTTTTCTTTATGAAATATCAAAAGAAATATTTCGCCAATACATTTGCTGTCAACAGGAAGTGTCTGTTTAGTTAGTTAGTTTATATATCTAATTGACTTACTGTATTATTGTTTTCTGTATAAATATGTAATATGTAATAAATATGTCGCAAATATAAATAAAATATTTTTATAATATAAATATAATATTTATTTTTTATATAATAAATAATACAAAAAAAAAAAAAATGACAACCCAGGTTTTGAACTTGGGATCCCTGGATTACTAACCCTCTCCTCTACCCGTTAGGCTATTAGCTTTAGTTGTTGATATGCTTTTCTTTGAGCCTTATAACAATCCTTTTCAGATTTTAAAATTTCAGATGAGAAAAAAAATTGTTACAGGGCGCATTGGACGAAAAGTTCGATCAGAATACAAATATTTTTCACTATAGATTCACCATATAAAAGGAGATCAAAATCGGTGACGAGTCAACCGTGTACTCTCCTTGTCAGTTAAAAATTAAGGAAAACACAAAAAGTCTCTTATATTAGGGGAAATACAAGTTTTTTATATAAAAGTAAATACTTGGTCACTTATAATAATTACTTATTTATGAATGAATTGATTGTTATATAAATAGGCATGCTTGCCTTGTAGTATAATCTAATCGTGACACCCCTGAGAGGTAGGCAACTCTAATGACCATGAATTTATACGCGAGTGCATTTTTTAAATCTTTTTAGAAAATTAACATAAAATTAACATAATTAACATAAAATTTTATATTTAAATTAATTACCTCCTTTACCCCCTTCCCTTGGTATCCGCCATTGGTATGAGTTGAAGTTGTTTATGAGATGCTTTTTTACTTTCTCTTACCTATGTATATATGTAATATATATATAGAGAGAGAAAGTATTGGATTCATGTCAAAAATTCGATGTCGAGATTTTGATGGATCTTCACGTTTTGAGGTCCCCTGAATCCAAAAAAGTGGTTTTCGCGACATGGTCTGTCTGTGGGTGGGTGGGTGGTGTGGTGTGTGGTGTGTGTGTGGGGGGTGTGTGTGTGTGTGTGTGTGTCTGTGTGTGTTCAATTTTAAGCATGAAGGAATTGAGCTATGAGGCTGAAATTTTATATTTAAGTTAAACACCCCCGGGACCGGAAAAATAAGCTTTTAATCAAAATCGGCCAAAGAGTACTAGTACTTTACTGATGTACTTTTTCAGTTTTTTTCGATTTTCTCAAAATTCGCTCTAACGATTTTGATTAAAATTCAAAAATCAATTATTTTTTAGATGCTCTTTCAAATGTATATTCTCGTTTTGCCCTCAAAATTGTTTGAAGCACACTTTTACTCTTGTGCTTCATAGGAAAGATAGGAGAAATGGTTGCCATGGTAACAAAATATAAATATTTTCCCATACTTATAAATTTTACATCTGAATTCAAATATTCCCTACTGCCGGGAATTAAATACATGTCGACACAAAAAATCTTTTGTGACAAGCACAGTACACAACTTTCGATTACCGAAGGTAAGAGAAAGTTGCGTGCTGTGCGCCAGTCACACCAGATTTTTTTAATTTTATGCTTATTGAACAACTTTTTATTCAAGATTTTTATCCTTTTTGAGCACTTTTTTGCCCGGGAGCCGTGGCTCAGTGAGAAGACATTTGCCTCTCGCACCGGAGTCCTGGGTTCGCTTCCCGTCCCAAGCGAGAAAAATTTATTTCATTCGATTTGACTACAAATCATTTGAAATAAATAGGGATGGGGTCTAAATAGCCTTAGATGCCGAAAAAGACCTTTAAAAAAAGCACTTTTTTCATATTTTTATGCTTTTTTGTCCAGTCATATAATTTCTATTTTAACTAATATGAGATTTTTCACCTTCGTTTTTTTACTTTCTCTTATTTTTTTCTACATGTCTTCTATTATTAGGATGCAATTTTAATTGAGATTATTTTAGGGTCATTAGAACATTTATAAATACCCAAGTGGAAAAGCCCGCCTTCGGCGGCATTTGCCAGGGAGCTGCGCCCCCTGGATCTCCTTGCTTGCCTTCGGCGAGCAAATGCATCAAGTTTATTTTTGCACACTGTTTGGAAATTTTAAATTTCCCTCTTTGACTCAATTTCCTTTTATTCTGGCCAATCAGCGTCCTGATAGGCACATACACTCAGGGACCGGAAGTCAGCCGCTAGCGCTTTATATTATAGTATGATGTTACTATTATTTTCACTATGAGCCCTCTGATGCTAGTCTATTTTGCCTCTGCCACAGTAGCTTCTATATCTATAATCCGATTACGAAATTTTTTTTCCTGTCTTTTGATTATCAATGACGAATATCGAAATTGACATTTTATTATATAATCAATCCTATTTGAATTTGAATAATAATAGAGATTAGTTTGTATTATCATTGGAGATTTGAAAACGTTACAAACGTTTGCATTTAGAAAAGATAAATAGAGAACATTTGTTATTCATTTTAGATTATTTTTATTTTTATTCTGCTCCTTCAAATAAAAATTCTACCCTTACGACGGACAGCCTTCTTCCTTTGGGCCTCCGATGTCATTCTGGTGGCTGTTCTTCTCTTGAATAAGGCCTTCATTTTTTTTTTTTTATCTCATAATATCCAAAGACCTTAAATACGGTAGACTAAATTATTGAACAAAGGTTGTATTTATGTGGGTTTCTCGAGGGTGAAAAATGTATTAACACAAATTTAAATACTTTTTACAAACGCAACCTTTGTTCAAAATGTTTCACTTGAAACCCACACCGCAATCCTTAAATTTGACTAAATTATTATAAAATTATTATAAATTATTATATGCTTGCACCCTAGATGATTGCTTTCTTAATGTTTCTTCTTAGGGCATATTTAACCCAATATTAAGGTTATTATTAAAAAATAAAATACTCCGAACTTTGGTAAAAATTTTATTTATCATTTCAATTTGAATAATTTATTTGTTATGCTGAAGAAAAATTAAGCTGCGAAGTCAATTTATTTGAAATCATTTAGTTTGTTAAAAAAAATCACATTATTTTTAAAATTTACATATCTTCTAATACTGGTTTGATGATCATTTCTGTGATCTGGAAGTAATAAGAATAAATAATATTAATTAATGCTATTAACACATATAAGCTTATTTATATTATTGATAAAATTATAAAGTAGGAAATACATACATTTACAATGGGAGGCACGCTAAGAATGTACAAAACAGCACTGGTGATATGTTCTACGTCCAAATAGGGTCTCTCAGGACCAAAATCATCCAATTGCATTCCGGAGGCTTCTAGAATATCTGTACTCACGGCTCCTGGGCTCAGGCTCTGCAATTTATTATTTTAATGTAACAAACTTAGGCCTATCCGGTGCATATACGTATAATCAGTGTAATTGAAATCCCAGATTCCTTTAAAATGCGGAGCGCTACCCTCTTGGGATTATCATAATTGATTGTGTAAATTGATAATAAGTAAACTGCACACATAGCATGCATAGACCTTTACTACTAGTTAATTAGTCTTTTAATTTATAATTCTCTTTAAAATTTAAAGATTTTAAAATTTAAACTAACCTTACTTTTTAATTTTTCATTAGTGTATTATTAAAAAAAAAAAAAAAAAAAAAAAAACTGAAAAAGTACATCAGTAAAGTACTAGTACTTTTTGGCCGATTTTGTTCAAAACCTAACTCAAATATAAAATTTCAATCTCCTAGCTCTTTTCGTTTCTGAGATATTTTGTTCACAGACAGATTGACACACATACTGACCAATTTGAGGGACCCACTTTATTGGATTCAGGGGATTTCAAAACGTCTATATTAGGGTGGGCTGAAATTTTTTTTTTCTTCACGCTATACTGAAAAAAACTTGCCTCTATGATAGGTTATTAAAATGCAACAAAGAAAAAAAGATATACCTAACCTCCAGCTAGAGCACTTAAAATTTTGAAATTTCACAAAAATCGCAGGATTTTATGAATTTTTTAAAATTATCAAAACAGTTTGATAGTGAAGTGTTGTAGTAAAAATCATTTATTTTAGACTTATAAAAAGGTAATAAATTATTAAAAATTTATTTTTTAAATTTGAGATAAGGCAAAGAAAGGCCTTCAATATACCGGTAGGTAATTTATCACTTTTTCAGTGGTAACCGGCTTTATATCCATTGCGCTACCTCAAATTAAAAAATACAACATTTTCATTAATTCAATGTCTTTTTATAACTCTAATATAATTGATTTTCACTATAGCTGTCAAATATTCAGCTGTTTGGATACTTTAAAAAAAATCAAAAAAATCCTGTGATTTTTGTGAAATTTCAAAATTTCAAGTGTATTGCGCTAGCTGGAGTTTAGGTATAAATTTTTTTCTTTGTTGTATTTTAATTATCTATCATAGAGGCAAGTTCTTTTCAGTATAGCGTGAAGAAAAAACAAATTTCTTTTTCAGCCCACCCTTGACTATACCCATCAAAATCTCGGCATCGAATTTTTGACATGAATCTAATACTTTCTCATTTCATATATATAGGGTAAATGAAAGTAACAATATACATTATTTATTTATTTTTTTAACATTCACACTTTTTTCTCATTCACACTCACATTCACACACACATTCACAGTTTCAGTTGTGTTTTCGGCAATTTAGGCCATTTAAGACTTTTAACGATACTCGTAATTTTAATATATCTATTGAGGGTCTAGGCATTTCTTTTTAAGCCATTTGGTATCCAAATGCCTTAAATAAAATCATCGGACTGCCTGGGATCCGAACCCGCGACGTTTGGTATAGGAGGTAGACACGCTACCCACTAGACCAAGCCCATAGGGCAACATACATTATTAAAAAATTCAAACTTTTTACCGTATAAATTAACACTTGTTGCGTATAAATTCTCATCACAAATGATTTAACTATTCTATTATTTATTTAGAATTAATAATATAAATATTTTGATATAAATAATGATTTTTTAAGTTAACAAATTTTCAAATATTTCGGAGACTTTATTATTTAGAATAGAATTGCCGAAAGAGCGACATGGTTTAACTCATCTATTCAAATTGATGAATGAATTGAATTAGTGTACCCTACCATAAAGATCTTTGAAATATTTGAAAATTATACGCTTAGCCTTCAATACAAGCCTATTTATGAAAGAAGAATATGAATTTAATGTCTTTTAATATATATTTGACGTATTTCGGCCCTAATCTAATAATCCTTTTGAACGCCGAGTTTACATTTCCGGAATGATTTTTATCATATTATCGCCTTATATCTAAAAGAAATTAATTAACTCACGCAGACTCTTATTTTGGACTTAAGATTGACGAGTTCTTTGCGGAGGCCGTCAGTGAGCACTGTGACAGCGTGTTTGCTTGCATAATACATCGAACAACCTAACATCTGTTTCACTACCGGTATATGACCACATGCACTGTAAAAAAATAATAATAATAATAATAATATTATCTGAAAATAGAAATTTTTTGTGATTGCAAATCCTTTGTATCATGTAAGTTACCTGTTCATGTTTATAATATGCCCATCGTCGATTTTATGCTTGAGCATATTTTCTAGACCATATCTACAGCAGAGACTTAAACCCAACACGTTAATGTCCAACAGGTCCTTCCAGCCCTGCGTGTCTCCGTTACCTAAAAAATTTCATTTTTGTTATTATAGAATGATTCATTATTTATATTTTGATTGAGTATATTTTAATTATTTTCAATGTGGATAGGTGAAAAGTAGAAGAAAATTCGCAGCTAGTTGTATTTCGTTATTTTTATTCCCATTATGTTGACGTTTCGATCCCGGTTGGGATCTGGGGATGATTGAACTACCAGCTATAAGTCCTACGTATCTAGTTATTTTCAATGTCTTCTTCCCCATATTTCAATATACAGTTTACTCTGAATATTCATCGAAGCTTTTGTATTACTGAATAAATATTTCTGTAATTTTTGGGAAGATTCTTACGTTCACTCAAATTTTATTGACTTTTCTTTGTTTTGTTCTGATTAAAATTCAAATTTTTGTTTTGCTTTTACATTATTTTCGTTTATCCAAGATTAGAAGATGAGAGAAGATGTAAATAATAGGGCCTATTATCAAAAAAAAAATTTATTTATAATGGCCAAATTAAATTTTAATCGAAAATAAATTTGGCCTAACTCGTCCAAAATCTAGGCTCGCTCAGGGGCCCTCATCTTGTGGGTACGTGAATGGCGACCACGAGCTACCCGAGCTGGGACAGGTCTGTCTCTTCCTTCCTCTTTTCAACAGGAGTCAGACCGTGCGACGGACCGGCCTGTCCTATTTCTTCCGGTCGCAAAAACGCATGATAGGGTTGGAGGGAAAAGAGTGAGGTTCGCCGACCCCGCATCGCGGGAATGGAACGAGGACAGAAGAAGAAGAAGAAAAAGATTTGTGGCTCTAGGCCTAAGCCTACAAAGATTAACTTTTTAGAGCTTTGTTTGAGATATTTGGTGATTTCCAAAACAGACAGATATCTTGGGATGAGTTTGTGTTTAATTGGAAATATATAGTATGTGCGCCTTGTGGGCTCGAACCAGGGTATAAGGTGTTGCAGATGTTCCAGGCGTTTCCGGTTGAATTTACAACGCCTGGCAGTGCTGTAACCACCTTTGTCATGGTCGGAAATGAGCGGACGCTAACATGCCCAATCAAATACAATTCTACTTTTATTTTTTTCTTAAAAATTTTCTTAAAATTAACTGGACCTCTATTTGCTCTATCATTTAAAAAACAATTGTCGGTCAATTTGTTTCAAATTAAAATGAATATTCATAGTTAGTTAAATAATATATTGCATATATAAGTAAGAGAAAGTAAAAACTAGGATGGATGTTTATAACAGCTGTTAGAAAACGTACCCTGAAAATAAGCCTCTCGTATTACGCCTGCGTTGTTAATTAACACAGCAATGCCTCCTAAGTTCTTCTCGATCCATTCGAATGCCTTGCTTACTTGATCCTCTTTCGCGACATCGCAGTCCAATGCATATATTTTCCCAGAACAATCAACTGGCAATTTACTGACTAAACTTTCAACCCGATCTTTTCTTCTGGCCAAACCGACGACCTTCATTCCATGTTTGGCGAGTTCAATCACGATATCGGCCCCAAGGCCAGCTGAGGCACCGGTGATAACAGCCACCCGATCTCGCCAACGTTCCATTTTTCACTTTTTCAAATCACAATTGTTTTTCAAATTTATAATAATATATAGAATGCCGTCATATTGTCAATGAGATATCCCCTCCCAAGAGAAAAATGATAAGATATTTTTTTTATATCAATTAAAAATAAAAAGTTATATAATAAAAAGTGATTATATGGACCCTGTTACGCATTAGTCTGTCAAGCGCCATCTACCGAGTTTTGAGAAAATTAACACTAAAGTTTTTTGTTTTCATTGGATTATATATAATTTTTTATGTCAATTTTGCAAATAACCTTAAAAATAAATTTTTTTAGGACATATTTCAAAAAAAATACTACCGGTAGTAATTATAATATTTGAAACAATAATCCGTGCTTAACTCAATTTTTAATTTTTTGGCGCTTGACACACCATTGCATAACAGGGTTCATATAAAATTACCGTTTGATTCATAAATTTTTTAATAGGAGAATTAAATTTAAGTACACAAGGTTTTTTGCTTCAATGATTTCAATATCAGGAGAATTAAATTTAAGTACACAAGGTTTTTTGTTTCACTGATATTGAAATCATTGAAACAACCTTGTGTACTTAAATTTAATTCTCCTATTAAGGGGTTCAGGAGCGACGTCTAAACGTACTTTAAAAAAAACTAAGACTATTATAAGGAATTTTTCAATGCGGTTTTTTTTTTTAATGAATTAAATTCATAAGAGATTATTGGGACATCGAGCTATAATTTTTTTAATGACTTATTAAAAAATTAAGGAAATTAATTTTTTTGTTATCAAGCAAATACAAAAAAACAATCAGTCCCAATAATCTTTAATTTTTTTAAAATTTAAAAATGAATTTATTGTTATTATTAATCACATATTAATTAAGAAATTTTTAAAATAAGCTTAGATGATTTTTTTTTAAATTTAACAGTCAAATTAGTTCAGCATTCTTGCAATAGATGGCAGGCTAGTCTAACAACTGATCCCCTTTTGGCCTATATCTGGCCTATATTTATATATTTTTATGCTTTTATAAAAGATACATACCGCCTAATTCATAAAAGAATATTTGAAAAGCTTTTAACTAGTCAATTGTTAAACGATAATATGTATTTAAGCAATCTTTCTATTCATAAACACATTTAAACTGTAGATTAACTAATATGAAATTTAAGAATATTAAGTTTGGCAACATGGCAAAAACCTACGTCATTTTGCAAAATTTGTTGCATTAAGCTGACATCTGGCGGAGATTGAGAAATATATTTATATGTCAAACTAATTTGTTTTGACCGTTTTTAATAAGATCCTTATAGAATTAATACAAATAATTGGACAAATCAACATTATTGTCATTTAAATGAATATGGAAAAATAAGAAAAATTTAATATTATGAAAAATAAGAAAAAGAAGCCAAAATTTGACTGAGTAAGAAAAGATAAATATTTTTGCCATAGCCACTGCTTTTGGTTTATTTTAATAAAAAAAAATTTATTTCAGCAATTACTTATGTCTTTAAATTAAAACAAAATAAAAAACAGATTTGAACGCGAGTAAAGAAAAACAGACAAAATGAAAATAAATATAAATTTCAGAGGTTAGTTTTTTCAAAATATTACTTTTTCAATAAATCATTTAATTCCATTTGGACTAGATACTAATAAGCACACCCCTTTTTTCAGTTTCAATGCATTCTCCAAAGGAACTGAAAGGAATTTAAATCAATTAAAAGCCATAAAAATAAGCTAAATAAAAATACATTTGTATAATAATTACTTAAGTTTGATTTAATGAAAATTAAATATGTTTAAATATCAAATATCAACCAATCAATTAAATATGTTTGAATTTCTATCAAATATTGAAACTCAAGTGTATTGTAACTAATAATAGTAACAGATTTTAAGATCTTAAAGGATTTTTCTTTTTTTAAATAATCTTCTCCCAGGCATAATCCTTTTATCTATTTGATAGGCCATATTCAGGGCCGCAGACAGGGGGGGGCGGGGGGCTATATCCCCGGGGCCCGGGCCCTTTGCGCTCCAACCTTAAAATTCTAATAAAAAATAATTTTGATAGTTAAAATTTCAATTAAAAAAAATCATTTTCTTGAATTTTTTTCCTGAAGGGGCCCGGGCCCTTTGAGCTCCAAAAACTTGCCTTTTTTCTGAGGATGCCCGGGCCCTTTAAGCTCAAATCTCAAAATTTCAATAAAGAAAATCATTTTTTGCACATTTTTTCCTGTGGGGACCCGGGCAAGGGGCCCTCCTAAGCTCCTAAGCAAGTAATATTTTGCACGTCTCAGGATAGCTAAAAACGCAGATTTCAGTGTCTAATTTTCAAAAGATTTTCCATACCCCACCCCGGAAGTCGTCTGTCCGGGTTTGGCCTCAATAAATTATGGTAACCCTATGTTTAGGAAATTTTGAAAAATTTTTATTTAAATAAATATTGTAAGCTAAGCTTATGTATAACTTTTAAAAATTGTGTAAAAAATTTTTGGCATGAAGGCCACAATAGCCTTTTACATACCTAAAAAATCTTAATGGGTGAGGGGGGGCCCGTCAAGTCTGTCTGCGGCCCTGGCCATATTCATAATATTGCATATTGTATTTATCGTTTCAATACTTTGCATTATTCTGAAAATATTAATTCATCAAGATTAATAATTTGTTCATGAAAAAACATATAATACATTTGAATTTTTACTTACGTTTATTTTTATTAAAAGCCTATGATACTATAGGCTATTTCAAATGTCAAGTTGTTGTGATCGAAAATTTTGGAGGTTACAAAATGTTTATTAGTGAGCTTAAACAAGGGGTCTCGGCTGTCTAGTTAAAATAGGAATTTAAACAAGTATTTAGGCCTAAAATATGTTTATGAATTAAGATTTTGCTAAAATGCTTTTCAAATTCTCTTTAAACATTGTTTAAGGTTTTATGAATTAGGCGGATAATATATAATAATTTATTGTTATATAACCAAATGCATTAAATATTATTAGCTACCCTACCATTTTGACAACTCTTGGCAAATTTTTGAATTACTTGATATTTGGGCATACTTTTAAAGACACACAACGCCATCTTACCGGGAAAAACATGCGTAACCACTTCGCTCCCGTAGCCAGCATAATGTTTCAACTAGAGCCAACGGTTACGAGTTTAAAATTCATAAATTTTATTTTAATTTTTCTTTTTTATTTCCATTAAGACACGAGTAGATTTTTTCTCTCGTCTCTTTAAATTTTTATTTTTTAAACCTGGTATGCAGTGCCGGCTCTAGGATTTTGGCATCCCGATGCAGAATAGTAATTGACGCCTTACAACTTTAAAATTTTGCAATTGCTCGCCTTCGGCGGAAAATTTTTCCCCTCTCATGAAAATCATTTATATATATATATTTTTTTTAGGATCACGGAATTTTTTCCGCCGTGATAATTTTTTTTTTTTTTTTGCAGAACACAACTTTCTCGTACCTTCGCTAATTGAAAGTTGTGTTCTGTGCTTGTCATACCAGATTTTTCGTGTCGACATAAATTATATTTAGTTTCCGACTGTACGGCACATTTGAATTCAAGTAGTGAAGTGTGCTTCAAAAGATTTAAATGGCACAATGAGAATATACATTTTAAAGAGCAAATAATTGATTTTTAATTATATTTTTTAATTTTTAATTTTAATCAAAATCGTTAGAGTGAATTTTGAAAAAATCCGAAAAAAAAACTGAAAAAGTTCATCAGTAAAGTACTAGTACTCTTTGTCCGATTTTGTTCAAAAGCTTCATGTTACGTCCCTGGGGGTACCTAACTTTAATATAAAATACAATGTCGCGAAAACCATTTTTTTTTTTTTTGATTCAGGGGATCTCATAAGGTGTATATTCATCAAAATCTCGACTTTCTATATATTACATATATAGATAAGAGAAAGTAAAAAACACCAGGATATCAGTTTTGATTATTTATTAAAAATTAACACTTTATACATATTTCAACATTCTTGAGTCATCTTAAGAAGTGATTTATGAATACATAAAATTTTAGTTCAAATAACATAAAAATTTTATTTAAAATATATAATATTTTTAATTTAAAATTTAAATATCTTCTAATACTGGTTTGATGGTCATTTCCGTGATCTGGAAGAAATAAAAATAAATATTAATTAGACTATATAAGAATTATAAAGTAAGAGATACTTACATTTACAATGGGAGGAACACTAAGGATATACAAAACAGCACTGGTGATATGCTCAACATCCAAAAAGGGTCTTTCAGGTCCCAAATCGTCAAATGTTATTCCAGAAACTTCCAGTATTTCTGTACTCACGCCTCCTGGGCTCAGGCTCTGTAAATTATTATATTATAAACATGAATTCTTTTTCCTTGTATAAAAGAAGCAGATGATCTTAAAACTTGGATCTTTGGAATTTTAGAATTTTTTAATTTTCAAAATATATTTGATAGGTCAGCTTGAATTGGAGTTGCCGCATTCTAAGGGGAAGGTCACTAATGGCCTTTGTGCTATATAACACAATCCTTTTTGTTTCCCTTGGTGGAGGGGGGGGGGTCAATTCAATTGAAATCAATTTTTACTTTCTCTTACCTATGTATATATGTAATATATATATAGAGAGAAAGTATTGGATTCATGTCAAAAATTCGATGTCGAGATTTTGATGGTTCTTCACGTTTTGAGGTCCCCTGAATCCAAAAAAGTGGTTTTCGCGACATGGTCTGTCTGTGGGTGGGTGGGTGTGTGTTCAATTTTAAGCATGAAGGAATTGAGCTACGAGGTTGAAATTTTATATTTAAGTTAAACACCCCCTGGGACCGGAAAAATAAGCTTTTAATCAAAATCGGCCAAAAGAGTACTAGTACTTTAATGATGTACTTTTTCAGTTTTTTTCGATTTTCTCAAAATTTGCTCCAACGATTTTTTTTTTAATTCAAAAATCAATTATTTTTTAGATGTTCTATAAAATGTATATTCTCATTTTGTGATTGAAATCTTCTGAAGACCACTTTACTCCTGTTCTTCATAGGAAAGATAGGAGAAATGGTTGCCATGGTAACAAAATATAAATATTTTCCCACACTTATAAATTTTACATCTGAATTCAAATGTTCCGAACTGTCGGGAACTAAATATATGTCGACACAAAAAATCTGGTGTGACAAGCACAGAACACAACTTTCGATTACCGAAGGTAAGAGAAAGTTGTGTGCTGTGCGCCAGTCACACCAGATTTTTTTCGTTTGGAACTGAACCTCTGACTTATTAAAAGAAGATAATGCTTTTCCTCGGTACTACGGTTCAGGGATAAAAATTTATAATATTTATTTTGATCTTCAAAAAGTAGCCTAACTTGCTTCTTTTGTTAGACTCGGTCTTGTTGGTGTCTTAAAAAAAGAAATGATTCACTTACGCAAACTCTTATCTTGGACTTTAGTTGGACAAGTTCTTTACGGAGACCGTCGGTGAGTACTGTAACGGAGTGTTTGCTGGCAAAATACATTGAACAACCCGACATCGCTTTGGCAACAGGCATATGACCACAAATACTGCAAAAGACGTTTATAAAATTGGATTTGAATAAAAAAGAACAGTTTTAGAGTCTATTTTTTTCGAATCTATCTTCCGACAGGAAATATCTTGCCTACAATAATCATAAGTCGGACAATCACGATCAGCTCCCATAACACCGTCCAGAGCTACGATCTGTTTAGGCCTACTGTCATCACTTTCATCCCAATTATTAGATGGAAAATATTATTAACTGTAAACAAACCAACACCTAAGTCGATATCTGTTACTATGATTTACTTGAGCTAATTGTAAGATTGATACGATATTTCTAAATAATCTTTTCTTTCTTCTTTAATATTGAAGGAAAAAAGTTCAAAATTTAAGAAAATGAACGAATCGGAAAGTTTGATAAAATTAAAATATTATGAATATTAAGAATCGAAAAACAAATTGTCAAAAATGTTTGGCTTACTAGTATTTAATTAATTGGTGTGTAAGTCATAAAGGAAAGGAAAAAAAATTACCTGTTCATGTTTATAATATGTCCATCGTCGATTTTATGCTTGAGCATATTTTCTAGTCCATATCGACAACAGAGACTTAAACCGAGCACATTAATGTCCAGGATGTCTTTCCAACCCTGAGTGTCTCCTTTTCCTGAAAATTTATTTTAAAATTTTTACAAGAAGGATGAAGATAAAAGACTACTTTTTCGACCCGAAATTTTTTATTTACACTTTGCTCACGATTCTGGGACTAAATGTTATTCATCTTCAAAATCTATATTACTATCAGTAAGCTTCTCTTTTTTGAAAAAAATTGCATTTAGTAAAAAAAATATTAAATCGTGAAAATTTAATTAAAACCGAAAATTTTATTTTCTTGTTAATTTTAAGTAATTTAGTTTCTGAGGTTATTTAGTCTTGAAATTAAATTATTTTTGCTCTCAGCGGCCTACCAAGAGGGGTCACCTATCCCGAAAGTCGTTCTTCAAAAATCTCTGTTATATTTTCGGCCCTCTCTTAAGTATGCTAACTAAATATCTAATTTGAAGATTATTTATTTAAAAAAAAATAAGTCATTAGACTGCTTACCTTGGAAATAGGTCTCTCGTATTACCCCGGCGTTGTTGATTAACACAGCGATGCCTCCTAAGTTCTTTTCGATCCATTCGAACGCCTTAATTACCTGATCCTCCTTCGAGACATCGCACTCCAATGCATATATCTTCCCAGAAGAGTCAGCTGACAATTTACTGATCAAATTTTCGACCCGTTCTTTTCTTCTGGCTAAACCGACGACCTTCATGCCATGTTTGGCGAGTTGGATTACGATATCGGCCCCAAGCCCGGCGGATGCACCGCTGACCACAGCTACTCGATCTCGCCAATGTTCCATCTTTTAATTTATCAATTCACAATCGTCTGTTCGCTATTAATATATAAGAGACAATCGGATTGTCATTGCTAACGTTTATCCACTCTAAAAAAATGATAAGATACTTTATATCAAATAAATAATTTCATATAATTGTGTACAATCTAACTTAATCCAATTTTGCTTTTTCAGGTAATCTACTAGTATCTAATTAGTTTCTGGATAGAGGAGAGTACTGTAGTCAGCATTTGCATATAAAAAGAGACGCTTTTTCAGCCCAACTATCACAAGCTGCTTTTAGATATATTGAGATCAAGCTCAGGCTAGAAAAGTAAAGTGATCTTCAAACAATTTTGAGTGCAAAATGAGAATATTCATTTTAACAGCATCTAAAAAATAATTCCAGATTATATAGTAGACTGGGATGAGTAGAGTATTGGGGCAGATCTGCTGGTTATTATTCTCCAATCCCATCATAAAAAATAATTGATATTATTATTTTAATCAAAATCGTTAGATTCAATCTTGAAAAAAATTGAAAAAAAAAAAAAACTGAAAAAGTATGTCCGTAAAAGCCGATTTTGTTCAAAAGCATCGTATCACGTGCCAGGAGGATGCCTAACGTAAATATAAAATTTCAACCTCGTAGCTTTTAATTGAACACAGACCATTTTGCGGGTCCCACTTTTTTGAACCCAGAAACCTCACATGTATTTCCATCAAGATCTCGACATCAAATTTTTGATCCGAACTCAAAAATTTTTCCGCGGAAAATTTTTTTTTAAGAAACTAAATTTTTTTTCACACGAAATTTTTTGCGGAACATTTTTTCTTTTGCGGAATCAAAGTTTTCCATCCTGCGGAAAAATTTGTTGCGCTGATGTCTGTATATCCCTATATATGTATATGTGTTTGGGAAATTTCGGGGGGGGGGGGGGCGGGCCCCCGCCCCCCCCCCCCTTATATACGCCTCTGATTAGACCCCTATTTATTTCAAATGATTGGTATCCAATTCAATTGATATAAATTTATCGCCTGGGGCGGGATACGAACACTTGACTTTTGGCACCAGAAGCTAAAGCTCTACCTTTGAGCCCTAGGTCAAGGGCAATCAGTATAATGAGAATATACATTTTAAATAGGAACCAACCGAAAATTCGGTTTCGGCCAAAAACCAGCCGAAACTTTCAGTCGGCCGAAACCTGAGTCTGAAAAGTTGGGATGAAACTCGCACGCAAAAAAAAAAAAAAAAAAAAAAAAAAAACACTTGAGGGAAAAAAAAATTTTCGCAAAGCGGAAGAAATATTGCCTTCCCAAAAAAAGGTAAAATGATTTTCACGGGAAAATAATCCACCCGGCCCGGTGGAAAAAGAACGGAAAAAATTTCAAAAAAAAAAAAAAAAATCCGAAATTCGGTTTCGGTTCAGGCTGATAATTCTGTTTCGGTCCTTCGGTCGGGCCCTAAATTTTAAACAGCATCTAAAAAATATTCAATTTTTGAATTTTAGTTAAAATAACTACAACTCAGAAGGAAAAATCGGCAATTTTAAAAAATCAATTTAAATTTTTTTACCTCGAGAAGGTCGAGAGTAGTGAGAAAAAAAAATGTTCACACTCTCTTCCTCTAAAAATTCGTCCAATATCTTTCGAATTTTAATTGGTTGAATAACATTACTTTTTAAAAATTAATTTTTCTCTCTTTTGAAATTATAGTCGAAAGACTAACAAATTGTAAGATAATTATGTCATTGAATTGGAAGATGAAATTAAGTGACTTATTAATTGATAGATCTGATTTATTAATTCCATATTTAAAGATCTCAAATAACAAAAAATTTAGATAAAAATAAAATAAATAATTAGAACACTCTTTGAAAAGGATTTAAACGAGTCTAATCAGTATAATAATATTAGCTTATCTCTAAGAGTATAGCAAATTACTCAATGATTTTGAAATAGAATAATCTCAAAAAATGATTAAAAAAAAACTATACCAAGATCTAAAAGATGCAAAGAAAATTTGAAGTGAAAAAAAAAAAAATCTGGTGTGACTGGCGCACAGCACACAACTTTCTCTTACCTTCGGTAATCGAAAGTTGTGTACTGTGCTTGTCACACCAGATTTTTTGTGTCGACATATATTTAGTTCCCGATAGTACGGAACATTTGAATTCAGATGTAAAATTTATAAGTATGGGAAAATATTTATATTTTGTTACCATGGCAACCATTTCTCCTATCTTTTCTATGGAGTACAAGAGTAAAGTGGTCTTCAGAAGATTTCAATCGCAAAATGAGAATATACATTTTAAAGAGCATCTAAAAAATAATTGATTTTTGAATTTAAAAAAAAATCGTTGGAGCAAATTTTGAGAAAATCGAAAAAAACTGAAAAATTACATCAGTAAAGTACTAGTAATCTTTGGCCGATTTTGATTAAAAGCTTATTTTTCCGGTCCCAGGGGGTGTTTAACTTAAATATAGAATTTCAACCTCGTAGCTCAATTCCTTCATGCTTAAAATTGAACACACACACCCACCCACCCACCCCCCCACCCACCCACACACACACACACACACAGACAGACCATGTCGCGAAAACCACTTTTTTGGATTCAGGGGACCTCAAAACGTGAAGATCCATCAAAATCTCGACATCGAATTTTTGACATGAATCCAATACTTTCTCTATATATATATATATTACATATATACATAGGTAAGAGAAAGTAAAACTACCCCCCCCCAAATGAATTTCTTACTCTTTTAATTTAGAAGATTTTATGTTTTCAAAAGTACAATACATATATACATAGGTAAGAGAAAGTAAAAAAAGAATTAACTATAAAATGGTTTAGTTTAATTAAACTAAGATAGAAGAAGGAAAACTTGGTAAACTTCTAGCTCTAACATCAACCCACCATTTATTTAACTTACTAATTAAACTAAAGGAATGAATGAAGAAGAGTTGATTAGTTTTTAGTCGAAATTAACTGACTTTAATCTTATTTTTTTTTTTTAACTTTTTTCTCAATTCTTCATATTACTACAGTATTATATAATGAGGAATAAATTTTCTAATTGTTAGATAAATAGTTAATGAAAAAATCTGGTGTGAATGGTCGCATCAGATTTTTTAAATTCCCATGCGCCTTAGTTCTAAGTTTGACCATTTGCATTTTGAGCTTAATTACCTAACTGTTTGGGGAGGGGGGGGGACAATGAGCAATGTGTCCCACATTTCCGAAATCTATGCATCTCTTAATTCGGCTATTAAGCAAAAGGATCAAATACCCACCTATCACATTTCAACAGATCTTTACATTTCAGTCAGATAAATATTATTTATTTACCATTTAATTAACGAGCTTAGAATAATATTCATTAGTTGTTCAAATCTTGGATAGCCTTATAAATTTTCTTCTTAATGCGAATTTATTTACTCTGTAATTTCTTGATTTTCAATTGACATCTGCCCTATATTTAATTTGTACTGTATTTCTCATTAAGGATCTATTTTATTTTAATATATTGTAATTCTTTAAAGTGAAATTTTAAAAGTAATTAAACCATTGAAATCTGCCGGAATATAAATTTTATTAATTTATTTAATTACAGAAACGAGGACGTTTGTTCAATACAATACAATTTTTTATTTTCTCTTACCTATATATGTTAATATATATAGATAGAAGTAGTGGATTCATGTCAAAAATTCTATGTCGAGATTTTGATGGATGTACACGTTTTGAAGTCCCCTGAATCCAAAAAAATGGTTTTCGCGAAATGGTCTGTCTGTGTGTCTTTTTTCGATTTTCTCAAAATTTGCTCCAACCATTTTGATTAAAATTCAAAAATCATTTATTTTTTAGATGCTCTTTAAAATGTATATTCTCATTTTGGCATTGAAATCTTTTGCAAGACAATTTATTCTTGTACTTAATATGAAAGATAGGAGAAATTGTTGCCATGATAACAAAATATAAATTTTTTCCAATGTTTATAAATTTTATATCTTGAATGCTAATACATCTATATCAGTGAAAACTAAATATATGTCGACACAAAAAATCTGGTGTGACAAGCACAGAACACAACTTCGATTATCGAAGATAAGAGTATGTGCGGCCAGTCACACCAGATTTTTTTTACCTGAGAACGTCTTCGAAAATAGTTTCCGTAATTAAATTAAATAGTAAAATTTCAATCGTTTAATGGCTTTTAAAATTTCAA
Source organism: Euborellia annulipes (assembly GCA_023213315.1). Lineage (NCBI taxonomy): Eukaryota > Metazoa > Arthropoda > Insecta > Dermaptera > Anisolabididae > Euborellia > Euborellia annulipes. The sequence continues at coordinate 23,230 of JAKCPI010009955.1, forward strand.
TTAAGAAAAAAATAACCTTTCAAATTAATTCTTTAAATATTAAAAGTGAATCCTCCTGTATGAATGCCAACAATCTAACAGATCATATCAACGGGTTGCCGATCTACAGGCGCATTTATAATTTTTTAGTTTTTCACTAATATATTTATTTTTTTTTGAGATTTCGAGGAATTCATATGGTTGATTCTCCTCTACCCCTACCTCGCCCACCTCTGGTTACAGTCCTAAAGTGAATGACACAATGTAATTTTTATTTTCTTTTATATACATTATAAATAAGCATAACTAATATATTACATTAATAGTCAATTTTTAATTATCATCTCCTGTAACTCGAACAGTTAATTCACAAATCTGTAAAAAACAATATGAATGATTAGATAATCATCAATCATTTTATATCATAATTTGACAAAAGTATTGTTTAAATAATTAAAGTAAATCATATGAGTACTTACATTTACTTTGGGCGGTGTAGATAAAATAAAGACTACTATTGCAGTAATATCTTCAGTCTCTAATCCAGGCAATTTATCTACAATTTCTTTAAGTTGAAGTGAAGCATCACTTGCTTCAAGGATTTCTGTTTTCACACGTCCTGGGCTTAGATTCTGAAATTTTATTAAATGTATAATTAAAAATAAAATATAAATTTTGGATAGCAAAGCTAGGCATTTTCAGTGGGGGGGGGGGGGGCAGTCCGTGTGATTGTCCCCACTACCTAAAAAAAAAAGTAAATTTTTAAGAAAATAAAATATTTTTTATATTTCTATCAATGTTTAAAATTTAACTACATAGGCTATGTCTCTTTCTATATTTAAATTTTTTACTTTCTCTTACCATGTATATATCTAATATATATGTAGAGAGAGAAAGTATTGGATTCATGTCAAAAATTCGATGTCGAGATTTTGATGGATATACACGTTTTGAGGTCCCCTGAATCTAAAAAAGTGGTTTTCGCGACATGGTCTGTCTCTGGGGGGTGGGTGGGTGTGTGTTCAATTTTAAGGATGAAGGAATTGAGCTACGAGGTTGAAATTTTATATTTAAGTTAAACAACCCCCCTGGGACGGGAAAATAAGCTTTTAATCAAAATCGGCCAAAGAGTACTAGTACTTTACTGATGTACTTTTTCAGTTTTTTTCGATTTTCTCAAAATTTGCTCCAACGATTTTTTTTAAAATTCAAAATCAATTATTTTTTAGATGTTCTTTAAAATGTATATTCTCATTTTGCGATTGAAATCTTCTTGAAGACCACTTTACTCTTGTATTTCATAGGGAAGATACGAGAAATGGTTGCCATGGTAACAAAATATAAATATTTTCCCATACTTATAAATTTTACATCTGAATTCATATGTTCCGTACTGTCGGGAACTAAATATATGTCGACACAAAAAATCGGGTGTGACAGCACAGTACACAACTTTCGATTACCGAAGGTAAGAGAAAGTTGTGTGCTGTGCGCCAGTCACACCAGATTTTTTTACTTCTCTTACCTCTATATATCTTAATATGTAGAGAGAGAAAGTATTTGATTCGTGTCAAAAATTCTATGTCGAGATTTTGATGTATTTTTTCAGTTTTTTCGAATTTCTCAAAAATTGGGATCTTTTAAGATTACCTTTGCCCGTGACCCGTGGCTCAGAGAGAAGACACTAGCTTATTTTCCCATACTTATAAATTTTACATCTGAATTCATATGTTCCGTACTGTCGGAAACTAAATATACTGTATGTCGACACAAAAAATCTGGTGTGACTGGTCGCGCAGCACACAACTTTCTCTTGCCTTCGGTAATCGAAAGTTGTGTTTCGTGCTTGTCACACCAGATTTTTTATTTTAAGAAAGGGGGGAGGATTGAATCCCATTTTCCTGGCCAAGGCTCTGAATTTTTATGCTATTAGGCTATTATGAAAGTAAATTGATTTTGATTTTTCAAGCGAAATTTAATAGTTTCAGGGCAAAATATATAGCCTCCTATTTTCACAACTTAACAAGACGTTTCGGGAAAATTGTATCTCCGGGACCTAAACAATTTTGAAGGACTGATGATGAGATAATAAAATTTTCCCAAATCGTTTCGTTACGTTGTGAACTTCTGAGGCTTTATACTTTTTGGTACTCCTGCTCCTTTGTTTATTAAGTTTAGAAACTTACAGCAACACGAATATTAGTCTTTAGAGCTGCAACTTCTTTTCTTAAACCGTCTGAAAGAATTTTGCAAGCATGTTTACTGGTATACATTGTCCATGAAACGCGTTCAGCCTTAGGCAGATTATGGGCAGAAACACTGTAATAAAAAATTGCAATAAATAAATTTTTTCTTAAATATAACTTTAAAAATTTTTTTAATAGTAAATTTCAAATAGAACCCAAGGCTTTAGCCTCACCTGCCTCCTTTAAAGAAGAAGTAGGAAAATTTTTTTCACTATAGATTATTTATTCGTAAAAGTGAGTGGAGACTTGATTATCCGGTTCTGAAATATTGGAGTCGTCCGGATGATTAAAAATCTATATCCAGGTAGATTATCAAATAGGATTAGCTCTAAAACATGGAAGATTTTTTTATCCGGATTTTTTTTTTTTTAAAATTTTGTCATATTTTTAATTTTGGAGGTCAAAATTTATTCTTTTCAACAAAAAAAATATATATTTTTTACCTATTAACATTAATAAATTGTCCATCATCGATTTTGTGCTTCTTCATAAACTGAAGAGCGTATCGGGAACAAAGACTCAAACCATACACATTGGTATCTAAAATTTCCTTCCAGCCTTCAGGATTTGCCTCACCTAGAAATAATAATAAGACAATTATTGTCATTACTTAAAAATTGGCCTCTTCTTTCTCCCCTTAGAACTAAAAAAAGATGTAAATTTTATATGAAAATAAATTTTTTTTTTGTTTATAATATATTAACCCTATTTCTATTTTAATCTCTTGATATATTTAGGTTGATTTTGCTCAGGGGCCCACATCTTGTGGGTACGTGGATAGCGACCACGAGCTACCCGAGCTGGGACTGGCAGTCCTATTCTTTACGTGTCTGTCCCTTTCTTCTATATTTTCAACAGGCGTCAAACCGTGCGATGGGCCGGCCTGTTCTATTTCTTCCGGTCGCAAAAAACCCATTCTGAGGACCCCTTTACTGCCAACCCCGCACCGCGGGAATAATAAAGGCAAAGAAAGAAAATATATTTCGTAGTTAGAAACCTTGTTTAGGAGGTCAAAATTTTTTTTTTTTCTAATTCCATGCAATTTATTAATCTTGTATTTTTACTTTCTCTTACCTATATATGTAATGATTTTTTTCAATTGTGTGTAGATTTAAGAAATTTTTATTTTATTTTGACCGGTTTATATACTTAATCGTAGTATTTGAAGACGTGGCTGTACATATGGATATGGCAGGTTGAGCCAAAAATTAAAGGGGTCTGTATACTCACAGAATATCGAGGCGTTTCGAATAAAATTTATGAGACGTTTCAGATCAAATTGATTGTTCCATCATCAGGAAATACATTTTATTCGAAACGTCTCGGTATTCCGTGAGCTTCAAGAGGCTTTTAATTTCTGGCTTCTTCTGCTCCAGTGTAATCTTTCTCTTCTTTCTTCTTCTTTTTTCGACGGATTATTCCCGCGGTGCGGAATCGGCGGGTGCCTTCCAGTATAATACATTTATTTCAAATTTAGGATCAAATATAAAAAGTTTATAAAAAAGGTTCAAAGCGAGTAGGGCAGTAAAGCGTTCTTTTTTTTTAATTCGTTTAAGACTTTTTTCGGCATCTGAGGCCTCCTCCTATTTATTTCATTTGATTGCTATCCAAACCAATTGAATAAAATTTTTCCCCTTGCACGAGATGTGAAACTTTGACCTCTGGCACCAGAAGCCATTGCTCTACCTCTGTGAAAAGCGTCCTTGTATGAGCCAAGACACCTCACAACAATAATGGTGCGGGAATCTTATAACTTTCAAAAATATTTAATTTTTGCCTTCTATCTTGATAATAATCTAAATAAAACAGACCCTTAATGTTTTGCTTTTGCTTTATTATATTCCATATACAGTACGTAATATATATAGAAAATCTTTCTTAGAGTTAAATAAATTCAATAACTTCCCTAAGGAGCCATAATCGGAAGAATAAATAGCCCTTCATTAATATTCATTAAGAAACTAAGTTTTGAATTTTCTTGAAAGGCGGTGATTTAAAACCCGAGATTGCTTTAGTTTATTCTGTGATCCCAGGAGAGGATAAGAAATTTTATGGTTTATGATTTTTCACCTAAATTAAATAGGCCTATTACTCTTTTCTCCAAAAGATGTCTTTTTTCCACCCTTCCTTTTAAAACTGACCCAACATAGTAGAAAATATTATAAGTAGTAAATATGAATTTTTTTTTAAGCACAAGGAAGGAAGCAGGTGCAGCCAAAATTAAAGCCTCCGATTTTGTTACAATTAATGAGACGTTTCGAGAAAACTTTATTTCCTCATCATCAGTCTTTCCTACACAAGAAATACATAATATAACACATTAATATAGAATAGATAGAAAATTTTTTTTAAACAATAAGATAACACTTACAAATTGTATTTGTCCCGGAGTTGTTAAGAGGGCACAATACATTTATTATGTATTTTCTTTATGGGTGTGTTATTCATTGACTTGTTCAGTGAGAATGTTAAAAATTGTAGAAGCGTCTCGATTATAAATATATTTCTTTCAATATTTCTTAAAATATTTCTATAATTAAAAATTTAATCTTAAAATCTGGTCAATGTTATTTAAATTAAAACGAAATGTTGAAAGAAGAAATCTTTTCATCAAATCAATAAAAACAAATTTACATAGATATATAAAAAATTCAAAAAATTTTCCCCTTTAAAACCAAAATGTATTTTTCCCTCAAAAATTCTCTTATAAAAACCCCCTTGAATATGTGAGATCGGGCCAAGAGTATAGCAGAGAAGGCCTCCAGATGTGCTGAGGACGTGTAGGGGTTTTTCGAAATGTTGTGAAATATTCATTTGATTCTCTGCTATACTCTTGGCCCGATCTCACATATTCAAGGGGGGTTTTTATAAGAGAATTTTTGAGGGAAAAATACATTTTGGTTTTAAAGGGGAAAATTTTTGAATTTTTTTATATATCTATGTAAATTTGTTTTTATTGATTTGATGAAAAGATTTCTTCTTTCAACATTTCGTTTTAATTTAAATAACATTGACCAGATTTTAAGATTAAATTTTTAATTATAGAAATATTTTAAGAAATATTGAAAGAAATATATTTATAATCGAGACGCTTCTACAATTTTTAACATTCTCACTGAACAAGTCAATGAATAACACACCCATAAAGAAAATACATAATAAATGTATTGTGCCCTCTTAACAACTCCGGGACAAATACAATTTGTAAGTGTTATCTTATATTGTTTAAAAAAATTTTTCTATCTATTCTATATTAATGTGTTATATTATGTATTTCTTGTGTAGGAAAGACTGATGATGAGGAAATAAAGTTTTCTCGAAACGTCTCATTAATTGTAACAAAATCGGAGGCTTTAATTTTGGCTGCACCTGCTTCCTTCCTTGTGCATAAATCAACAGCCACGTACTTCATTGGTTTTTTTTTTAATCCAGATTATTATCTAAGCAACTTAGGTTCCTACCAAGCGCAAAGAATAGGATTTAAGCCTAATTTATAATTTGATAATTGTGAGAAGGACGAATAAATAAAATCCGGAGATGATTTTCAGGCCAATTTATTTGGATTACCTCATTCTGCTCTGGGTCAACGTTTCGGAGCCAAAACGACTCCTTCTTCAGGACCATGCAGTGTCAAGGAAAACAAATAAATAAATAAAACCTGAAGAAGGAGTCGTTCTCTAAAAAATAAATGATTTATGATTTTAATCAAAATCGATAGGCCTATTACTTAAACACAAAAAATCAAAATGAATAATTTTTTTGGTATCCAAATGGCTTAAATAAAATCATCGGACTGCCTGGGGTCCGAACCCGCGACGTTTAGTATATGAGGTTAGCACGCTAACCTCTACGCCAAGCCCCGAGGGCCAAAATGAATAATGCCATTAAGTAGGAAGAAAAATTCATAATTTAATTTTTTCATGGTCTTCAAAATTCCGCGCGGCCCGGTCCTCGCCCCCCCCCCAAGGCCCGGAGCCCACCCCCCAGCATCGCGGGGTTGGCGGGGGTGTACGTTACGCTACTGATTCAGAGGACCTCAAAAAAAGTATTTCCATCAAAATCTCGACATCGAATTTTTGACATGAATCCGTTACTTTCCTGTATATAAGTAGAGAGAAAGTGAGAAATATTGAGATCGTGTCAAAAATAATTTTTCGTGTTTCGATTTTATTAGCAATTGAAGTGAGCGGCTCAAATGCCAGCGCCACTTGAGCGCATGCGCAAGAGTCATTTTGCAATCGACGTTGCCGTTTCTGTATTCCATGATGAGACTCACAGAGTACATATATATTTAGAGACGCTATGATTTTTTATTTGTATCAAATTTGTATCGTGTTATTCGTGGCTTCGTATTAAAACAAAGTTTTAAAAATTTGTATTTTTCTCAATTAAATCATGTAATTAAAACTTCTTTAATATTATATACCTGTATGTCTAATAAACATTTGAAGTAGAGAAGAAAGACATTTGAAAACTTTCATTGTTTTATTTTATCAAAATCAAATGGTAAAGTCTGTTTCTAGATCATAAAAGTATTTTGTTTAAAGATTAATTGCCTTTGTCCATTATATAAATGATTAGTTTTTCAACAACGACAATTATTAAATTATTGTGAATTTTAGGCTATATTCGAATGATTGACTAAAGTAACATTTTTTCTCTTTTAATAGGTTTTGAATATCTAATCTTTGGAATTGACGGAATCAGGACAGAATGTAAGAAGAAAGTAATTTAAATGGAAATTCAATTTTACTCTACACGCATTGATAACATATGCCAACTCCGAATTAGCTATTTGCAAACCATCCTTGGGAAAACATACAACAAAAACAAGTTTGTGAGCACTCACAGTCTGCCATAAAAGAACTTATTTAAGAAATTCATTGCAAAAGGTAATAGCCTTAATAAATAATTTATTCTAACAAATGATTAAATAATATTTTTAGAATGGATTATCAGCTTGGTGTAGGGCAGTGGTTTCCACTTTAAGTTGCCACGCCTCCCTAAAAGAATAAATCTTTTTCTAGAAATATTTACCTCCAAATGTAATATATCTGATCAATCCCGCGTTGTTTATCATGACTGAAATTCCACCGAGATTTTTCTCCACCCATTCGAAGGCATCGTTTACTTGTTTTTCATCAGCGATACTGCATTTATAGGCAATTAATTTTTCTTTGCAATCTTTTGGCAATTTCTTGGCCAATTCTTAGACTCGTTCTTTTCTTCTTGCCAACCCCACCACTTGCATTCCTTCAATAGCCAATTGCTTAGCAATATCGGCTCCAATCCCGGCCGAAGCACCGGTTACAACGGCGACACGACCATACCAATGTTCCATCTTTTTTTCTTTGATGATTAACTATCAAAACTATCTCAAATACTGATAAAACATGAATATATATTCTTTAGAAGAAAGATAATTTAGAATGAGATAGCGAGTTTCAAATATATATATATTATTAATAGATATTAAATTAGACAAAAAATCTTGTGACTGGTCGCACAGCACACAACTCCCCCAAGGGCGGATCAGAGGTGTTTCTCGGGGGATCTGGTGTGACTCGTGCACAGCACACTATTTTTTTTTAATTTCGGTAATTTAAAAGCGCATTCTGTATTTGTTGCCAGAATAAAATACACATCAAATTTTTAAGATAATTTAAAAATTTACATTAAAAATACATTTTTGCGAAAAAAGGTATTTTTCGAACTCGGGGGGGGGGTAACCCCCCCCCCCCTTGTATCCGCCCTTGACACACACACAGACAGACCATGTCGCGAAAACCACTATTTTTTTATTCAGGGGATCTCAATCCGTCAAAATCTCGACATGGAATTTTTGACATGAATCCAATATTTTCTCTATCTATATATTAACATATAAGATTAAGAGAAAGTAATAATTATTGATATAATTAAAATGGTTTCATTTTAATAAAATACATTTATGGAAAGGGGATGGGGCAAGTTTAGAATTTATTCCCTGACCCACTTCCAAGGGCGGATCCAGAGGTGTTTCTCGGGGGGGGGGGGGTAATCTGGTGTGACTCGTCGCACAGCACACTATTTTTTTTTAATTTCGGTAATTTAAAAGCGCATTCTGTACTTGTTTGCCAGAATATAAATACACATCAAATTTTTAAGTATTAATTTTAAAAATTTTACATTAAAAATAAATTTTTTTGCGAAAAAAAAGGTATTTTTTTCGAATCTCGGGGGGGGGTAATTACCCCCTTTACCCCCCCCCCCTTGTATCCGCCCTTGCCCACTTCCCTATATTTTATTCAGTTTTTCATTTAATTTAAAACAAAAATACTATTAACCAGTGTATCCAAATGCAGAGAATGAAAATATAATTAAATTTTATATTAAAAGTACTGTACCTATACAAAAAGTTGTAATTACATACATAGGCGTTTTCAGAATTCTCTTTAGGTGGGATTTAAGTCTTAACCGGGTGGGTTAACCGGGCCCCCCCTCCTCCTCCTAAGTACGCCTATGATTTCAGATGATGATATGTTTTCAATAATATTAATGATGATATGTTTTCAATAATATTAATGTTAAACCTTAATCCTTGGTTAATTCCAGGTTAAATTCGTATACTAATACTAATTTATATAATTTATTACCACTATTTTATATTCCATGATAAGAAATATTACTTCAACTGTTTAGAAATTTCACAAAGCCAAGGAAAAATAGGATTCAATTTACATCAATTTAAAAAAATTCATGATTTATTAAATCAAAACAAATTGTTTATTTTTTTGGAATAATTTTTTTTTATTAAAGTAATTTGGAATACAAAATGCTGATTTGAGAAAGGATCAAATAGGAATTATTATTAAAGAAACAAAAACGATTACAATTATAATTATATAACGTGACATAAACAAATAAGTATGTGTTTGTTGTTAAACCTCAATTCATGATAAGTTATCTCTCTTATATAAATAAATATTTGCTATATATATATACACAATAGATATTCATCTATCACTTGCTATCATTTATCTAATAAAAAATGGATCGTTGGTCTGGTCGTGTCGCCATTGTTACAGGGGCTTCAGCAGGAATAGGAGCCGATATTGCCAAGCAATTGGCAATTGAAGGGTTACAAGTTGTGGGGTTGGCAAGAAGAAAAGAACGAGTCGAGGAATTATCAAAGCAATTGCCAAACGATTGTAAAGGGAAAATAATTCCGTATAAATGCAGTGTCAAGGATGAAATTCAAGTCAAGGAAGCATTTGAATGGGTGGATAAAAATCTTGGAGGAATTTCTGTCATGGTAAACAATGCTGGACTTATTCGATATGCCACTTTTGCTGGTAATTATTTTAACAATATACTAACTTTATTTTTGTTTACCACAATTAAAAGATTAACATTCTTTGAATTTTTTGATGATGAGATTCCCTATAAGAATTGTTCATATATATATATATATATATATATATATATAAATCTAATGGAAAGTTAATCCATCACCTAATAAAAATCTCTCTTTAACAATTTGTACTGAATCATAACCATTACTTCTGTATAGCATATTCAAATGTCAGGCTTCTATTATAAAGCTTTTACATTCCACCAGATATATCTGATCTCAAGTCCTGCCGTTCCAATACTCCTCTCTCCTCCTATTAATTGTAAACTTAATATTAATATTTCTTATGGCAGGTAATGAAAGCACAGATGGCTGGAAGGAGATATTGGAAACCAATGTGTATGGCCTGAGTCTTTGTTCTCGTTATGCTCTTCACTCAATGAGAAAGCACAAAATCGACGATGGACAATTTATTAATATTAATAGGTAAAACATTCTACTCTAATTCTACAAAAATTTATGTGAATGAAGAGTAATTAGGCGCCCCATACACGCCGGGCTTTGGCTCGCGAGTTCGGCTCGGCTCGGCTACAAATGAGCCAAATCTTCAAGTCTGTGGGCTCTCACGAGCCGAGCCGGGGTAGATCCTTCAGAGCCTTCTGTCCGGCTCGGCTTGGCTCGGAAGCTGATTTGCATGTGTGTGGCCCCCAATGGATCAGGCTCGTGCCTCAGATAATGCAAACCATGACTGATTTTTGCTCGGCTCGGCTCATGAGAGCCCACACACTTGCAGATTTTGCTCGTTTGTAGACGAGCCGAGCCGGGCTCGCGAGCCTGACTCGTAGGCGTGTTTTGGTGAAAAAATCGCCGGATCCGACTTGTGTACCAAAGTCTAACGTGTATGGGGCGCTTTACAGCTAGTAAATTTACACCAATTTATTCATCCTTATCACCTGATGTTTCCGACCGGTTATGTTTATCATAAAATTGTCTCTCATATCAGTTTGAATATTTTGTTTTGTAATAAAAATGTTGGATATTTTTTTAGCGTTGTTGGCCACATGCTTCCTTCAGCCACAGGAGCACCAATTCTAATGTACATGGCAAGTAAACATGCTATGAAGATACTAACCGATGGACTAAGGAAAGAAGTTGCAGCTTTAAAAACAAATATCCGTGTCGCTGTAAGCTACTCATTAATATTTTATTGACTAAAGCAAACAAAAATAATTTATCAAAACCTTTGAGGAGCTTTATTATTTAGCTTTATATAATTAAAACTTTAAAAGAAATAAATAAAACTACCAATATAGTAATAATAATTATAATATCAATAATAATTTCAGAACATCAGCCCAGGCTATGTAAAAACAGAAATTATTGAAGCAAGTAACGCTCCTGAACGAATAAAGGAACATCTTAAGACCAAACCAGGATTGGATACCCAAGATATTACCAATGTCATAATTCACATTTTAACTACTCCACAAAATGTAAACGTAAGTATAAGATCTGGTGAAGAATCTTTTTACTCCGTTTATTATAAATATTGCTCATTGCAATAATACAAACGTTAAAAACTCTAATTTCATAATGAATAGATTTGATGACAATTTCCAAAACATCCGTGATCTATTGAAAAAGTGACTTTGAAATATTTACAGTATATGGCGTCAAGCAATTTCTCCTGGCTGAAACGTCCTTCTATTTAAATAATTATTGTAACCGTAGTATTCGTATGTCTTCTTTAATCAATGAAGGAACTTTAATATTTATTTAATTTGATTCAAATGACTGCCTCATTAGAATGGACAATTAATTAACTCAAATCAAATACAAAAAGACAAACTTCGATTCCTAAATCCCCGGAAAAGATAGCAAATTACATCGATTTCTTAATTATAGATTTATCTTATTTTTAAATCATAATCGAAATAGTTTAGAGATTATGATTACTCCAGCTTACTCTGCTATTACTAGTGTGCTAGAGCCTGCCAAGATCCTGGCCCGTGTGCTGATAAAAAATCGAACAAATAAAAAATTTTTCTCTTGTAACTTTTATCATAAATATAGTGATAAAGTGATTTTTGCTAGTAGGTCTAGTGTCTGTGATTTGCTAGGAATCCCACCAGGCTTTAGATCCTGAGTTTGACTCCCGAGGACCATATGTTAACTTGAACCACCATCAAAAATAACAAATAAATTTAGTGATATACCGCTTTCCGTTCTATTTATTTCTTATAAAAACGCCTTGAAACTTGACTGCAATGGAATGACAACTGAGTTCGAAAATTTTCCCAAAAGAAGCGGTGTCATTCATACGCCGTCTGGGCATCACCCCACTCCGGCGAAGGCAGTGCATCGCTGGAGCAGCGATCGTCACGTCACAATCAAAATCGTATCTTGACAAGGGAATGAATGAGTGTAAATTTCAAAATAGAAAAAAAAAAAACAGATTGCAGCTAGTATTTTTTTTTCATTCCGACTCCAAGCTTCTTTTATTTATGTCAAAGCATTAACCTCTATCTCTTATTTTCAGATTTGTGAACTGACTATTATGTACTAACTGGGAAGAGAATTGAAAAATTATTAATAATGAACACATAAATATTTTGTTTTTTTACGTCGTCGTACTGCCACTATTTTCTCTCGTCAAAAATTGATCTGCCTTTTTTTGAGATGCTCAAGTTTTTTTTTTTAAAGGAATTTATTTCCAAAACCAGGCTCTCCTTATTAGTGAGTTACCTTTCACATTCTATATTCTTTTTCCAAGTAGACTTCATCCCTTAGAAATAACTTCATAATAGTAATTAGAATCAGTAGCGTAACTAGGTGGGGCGAAATGGGGCGCTCGCCCCCTCCGCCCCAGGCGCTTTCAAGCCTTTGGCGCCCCTCGATACCGACATAAGCGCC
>JAKCPI010009956.1:0-64910 GCA_023213315.1 Euborellia annulipes
ATTCCCTACCTCTCCACGAAATTTGTACGATAAGTTTTGAATCACCCTGTATGCTGCTTTGAGTGGGATAATTGATTTTAATTCGGCAGAGCATTGACCATGATAGTACCTATAGAAGATAGAGTGCAGACATGCTTCTTCTATGATCTAGTGACTGTAGGTCTATATTGCAATCTACTATAATTACAGCATCGAAAGGGGATCGATAGAAAATGGAGAGCTGGCTACTCACCAACTAAATGATGCCTCTTTGTTTTCAGGTGTTTGGAGAAATTTCTTCATTCTGGAAATTAAAAAAAAAAAAAAATCGTTTAATTCAGGGGATTTGTTAGCGTAGAGAGGTGAATAAAAAGATGAAAGATAAAGAAGACAAAGAAAAGAAAGATATCAAAAATACATCCATTTATTTGTTAACACATTTTTTTATAAAAAAATAAATAATTAAATGAGACGGATGAATAAATAAAATCTGGAGTTGATTTTCAGGCTAATTTATTTGGATTAACTCCTTCCGCTATGGATCCTTATTTGCTCAATTGCCTTTCACATGTGTACTAGCGTGATTAATCACACCTTTAAATGACAAAATTGAGGGCGATTTGTTTTTCTTGACACCGCATGGTCCTGAAGAAGGAGTCGTTTTGGCACCGAAATGTTGACGAGTTAATCCAAATAAATTGGCCTGAAAATCATCATCAGATTTTATTTATTCATTCTTATCACTAATATCCACCAGGCTGCCCCTTATCTTCATAAATATTTAAAAAATTTTAACTACAAAGAGGAGATTAAGGCAAGGTGAAAGAAATTAAAGAAAAAATATTTTTTCTCTTCCCTCGCTTTATTTCATAGAAATGTCGACGTTTATGCCGATATTCCGGCCTTCTCTTGGCAACTTCCTGGCAAATTCGCACCAACAATATGTCAGGAGTTTCCAAGAGCCCCTCTAAGCTCGAGTCAAACATATCACATGTCCTGATGAAGGCCGGAATATCGGCCGAAATGTCGAAATTTGTATGAAATATAGCGAAGGAAGAGAAAAATATTTTTTGTTAATTATACATTCAGCCACTACTCCTGGAAATTTTTTAACGTATTTATCCCGAGGATGGAATAATCCATTACGAAACGTTCATCTTTTCACAATTCTATTGTGACTTTTGACAATCTATTAAAGATGTTATTTTTTTTCGTTTGCCAAACAAATTTAATTTAATCGATAGCTTTAAATGCGTGAGTGGAGAGAAAGAGTTGGAACAGCATTTGCAATTTCGGAAAAAAAGGAAGCGGAGGGAGAGGGGGGGGGGCTATTCATATTTAATTCCCTTGTCTTAACAGAGATAAAACCGAAAGTGCTTTGACAAAAGCAATAAAAATTACCCGTCTTTCATTTAACAGAAAATACAAATTTTTTTTTTACTCCCCCCCCCCCCTCTTTCTCTTTTTCATTTATTATTCAACTCGAAGGGAAATGTAAGTCGATGAATCGAGAGGCAAACAACACTGCATATAATTTCGCATTGTCAATTAAAAGAAAGAGAATTCTTGTAAAATTTTTCAAAAAAATTAATTGTATTTTTTCTTGAAAACTACACAAAAAAAAAAAAAAAAATTCAAAAAAAAAAAAAGTTGGACCATTTTTGGGGGAAGTTATGGGCAAAAAACCAAAAAAGTGGGGTTATTTCAAAATTTGAACCGATTACCAAAAAAACTCAAAATTTACCAGGAGGGGTTTTTTAAGAGGTACTTAAAATATCAAAAAATGGAGGAAATCAAAAATTAAAATTTTTCAAAGATGCTATTCATTCATTCCTTCATTCTTTCTCCAGCTTAACCGAAATGGAGTGTTTCGTGACTTTATGAGGGACAGAAATCAAATTTGTATGTAAATAAGTTCCACTTTAAAAACTCTCGATTCTTATGTGTTTTAAAATTATTTTATTGACTTTATACGCATTTCGACACTTGGTATGACATCTTCAGTTTTGTATAACTTCTGTAGATGACACACCAAGTGCCTAAATAAAATACATTTTGAAACACATAACCTAATTATATAATTTCATTTTCCTCATTGCCTTATTGTTTAAAAAAATCTGGTGTGACTGGCGCACAGTACGCAACTTTCTCGTCGGAATTGTCACACCAGATTTTTCGTGTGGACATATATTTAGTTTCCGACAGTACAGTACATTCGATTTTCAAGATGTAAAATTTATATGTGAAAATATTTATATGTTGTTACCATGGCAACCATTTCTTCTATCTTTTCTATGAAGTACAAGAGTAAAGTGGTCTTCAGAAGATTTTAATGGTAAAATGAGAATATACTTTTTAAAGAGCATCTAAAAAATAGTTGATTTATGAATTTAAAAAAAAATCGTTTGAGCGAATTTTTGAGAAATTCGAAAAAAAAAACTGAAAAAGTGCATCAGTAAAGTACTAATACTCTTTGCTCGATTTTGTTCAAAATCTTCGTGTCACGTGCCAGGGGGTGTTTAGCTTAAATATAAAATTTCAACTTCCTAGCTCTTTTCGTTCTTGAGATATTTCGTTCACAGACAGACACACAGACAGACCATGTAGCGAAAACCACTTTTTTTGGATTCAAGGGACCTCAAAACGTGAAGATCCATCAAAATCTCGACATCGAATTTTTGACATAAATCCAATACTTTCTCTCTATATATATTAACATATATAGAGGTAAGAGAAAGTAAAAATAAATTTTATTATTATTAAAGGAAAAGGTGAAATTTGTACAATTATTATTTGAGAATAAGGTTTCGGTGATAATCATTGATCTTTTCCTCTTACAAGTCAACGCCTTTGGTCATATGTCACAATCATTTTCGTGTTAAAAAGTCCCTGGACAATCAAAAAAAAAAAAAAAAAAACTGTTTCTATTGGTTTTGCTCTTGATGGCAATCCCAAAAGGGCTTTATGCATTACAAACGGTTGCCATCGTCTATTTGCATTCAAAGCCTACGACCCAAACCAAAATCCAAGGGCTGGAGAGACCAAAGCAGCATTAGCCTCTAGCACCTCTGGCAGCAGCATCCACCCCCACCCCACCCTCATTCTAAATCCTACGCTTATTTGTGCCCCCGCCGCCATTTGCGCCTCCCCTCAAAGGGCAGACGATCGTTAGCCTTTTAACTCGGAATTCATGAAGACAGGATGGAGCTAACATAATAGTGGATTAAATAAAATATATCTTTTTCCGGGTTAAAAAAAAATCAATTGATTCGACACGGAATAGAGAGAGAGGGGAGGGGGGATATCTTCTTGGTATTCTCTCTCTGTGACGTCAAGAACAAAAAAACCTTTTTTTTGGAGACTAATTGAATAAATGGTTTAAATGGTGTAGATTTAAGATAATTGAATCTCTAGAATGAGAGAGAAAAGGGAATTTTAATTTGTAATAAAATTTTCGCTTAATCCATAATAAATGTAAAGGTCCCACCCACCTTCTCTCTTAATATGAATAGAAAGAATTTGAGATGCGAGAACACAGAGACTATCAAATTAAAGCCCTAAATTTTGCAATTTTTTTTTGACAGCACAGTGCAGGTCACACCAGGTTTATTTGTGTCGAGATATATTTAGTTTCCCATAGCAAATTAGTTTCAAACTTGACCACTTCCAATTCATATGATATGTGTACCGATTTTAAATGTTGACTGCTTGAAATAAACCAAGGTTATTTTTGAAATTTTAATCTCATATTTGGACATTTTATACACAATAGAGAATCATAAAAAAATACAAAATTTCATAAGAATTGAAATAAATTTTATTAAATGTGTAAAAAGTTCCAAAGGGGACCCCCTTTTGAATCGAAATACATCATCAGTATAGATATCTATCCCCCCCGGGGTTGGAGGCCCCCCAGCGGGGGAATCTGGAATTCTTTTCTATGGAGTATAGTGAGGGACAATATTATGTCCCACCCATGTGTTTTCTACTTGTGATTATTTCATTGTTTTTATAAAAAGAAAATATAAAAATCTTTAGTGGAAATTTTCTAGGTTTGAACCATGAAAGTTTCCATTAAAAAAATAAATATAATGATTTTTGTTTTTAAACAATGAAAAAATAACAAGTAGAAAGCGCATGGGTGGGACTTACCCATCTTACCCCCTCACTGTACAAGAGTAAAATGTAAAGTGTGCTTCAAAAGATTTCAAGAGCAAAATGAGAATATACATTTTAAAGAGCATCTAAAAAATAATTGATTTTTTGAGTTTTAAACAATTTTGGTGGAGCGAATTTTGAGAAAATCGAAAAAAACTGAAAAAGTAAATCCGATAAATACTAGTAGTTTTTGGTCGATGTTCAATTTTAAGAATGAAGGAATTGAGCTACGAGGTTAGAATATTATATTTAAGTTAGACACCCCCCCCTGGGGCGTGAAAAATAAGCTTTTAATCTAAATCGACCAAAGAGTACTAGTACTTTACTTATATACTTTTTCAGTTTTTCGATTTTGTCAAAATTCGCTCCAACGAATTTGTTTTAAATTTAAAAATCAATCCTAAAAAACAAAAGATAAGAGAGAAATGGTTGCCAAGGTAACAAAAGATAAATATTAAATTTTACATCTTGAATTCAAATGTACGGTACCCTCAGAAACTAAACCTATATCTCGATACAAAAAACTCCCCCTCTAACGCGTTACATAATATGTGGACGACCACATAGTTACTACATATTTGTATTTTTCTATAAAAAAAAAAGTTACAAATTCATAAGTAAAACAAAATAGAGTCCTTTTGGACATGACATGTAATTATTTGGTGAGAGAGAGAGAGGGTTGTTTGTTGATTTGTGCTTGGGACAAATGCTGCTACACGATAATTATACGAATGGTTGTCCTGAGGGGGATTCCCTCAACGAGCGAATCTCACTCGTCTTTTCTTTCTTTCATTCAGCCAGGCCTGTTGGCATCTGTCAGGATTAATAAGGATTCATTATTCACTTTCACAAAAAGAAATGTCCCATTCAAAAAATTTGGGGGGAAAAAATAATTCCTCTGATTATAATGATGATGATGATGATGATGAAAACGTCTTGAAAAATGATTTAAGTGAGAAAAATATATTTTTTTGTTTTTATTAATTTGGACAAAAAAAGAGGTGTTCAAATAAATAAGATTTGGTGGCTGTGAACGTAATAGATTTTTGATAGGGTAGGTTCAGCCAAATAAAAGGGCTTTTTATATGCTTCTCGACTCGGAGACGTTACTGAGATAATTTTAATGTCTCATCTTCAGTCCGTCTACAAAATGTACATATAAATAAAAAAGATTAGTTTTCGATATACAGTAAAAGTTAAAATCCATTGTAACAAAGTAATAAATAAAAAACATATGCTTTCATCGAAAATTAGCATAAAGGTAGTCATTAATATACAGCATATGTACATATAAATTTTATATACTGAATACGTCCTCGAAGTGTTTCATGAGAGGTAATATACTCACAAGTTAAAATTCATTTGTTTCATGCATTTATATATGATTTTTTTTTAAAAAAGTTTATTTCCAGAGCAAACTGGAAAAAGTTAATCCCGGCCAAAGTATGCTAATATAGTGCAAAAAATAGAACAAATTAATTTCTTCATTTTTTAAATCCATTATAAAATATTCTTCCTAAATTTGACATTTGCTTTTGTATTTTTTTTTTATTTTTTGACTAGACCAAAATGGCTGAAGCCATAATTCACTATATAAACGATAGATAAATTAATTAGTTGTTTGTTTGTTTTTATTTTAATTATTAGCGCATGTCGCCCCGAGAAGAGAATCGGTATTTACACACGTTGCCCAGGGTCTCACAATCTGTGTGGAAATTAATGGCTTTACCCCCAAATGTTTTTACATAGTATTTTCGTGCGTAGGGCGTTTGTCTGTATTTGTTTCTTTGGCTATTATCATTGCATTGTCATAATCGAATGAACATTGTGTTCTAAGCTGTGAAACGCCAACGCTGTTGATCTTTTGTTCTAATGCTATATTTATGTTCCTCCCGACGGATTAAAAATTTACGCCCCGTCTGACCGTCACTGAATGAAACTTAAAAAATTTTTATAATATGGCACAAGAAAATGGCATCCCAGGTCACTAATAAACAAAAATTGTTTCAAACTACAAATATAAAACACGAAGAAAATGTTGTGGAAGGTAGTGACCATCCACCGCAAACATATTATTCTGTATCATACATTCCAGGTGTTACAGAAAGTATGGAAAAACTATTGTAAAGATTTTAACATCGCATTGGCCCCCAAATCCAACAACACATTGATGCAAATAGACCAAATCAAAAAAGACAAAATCACTTTAGACAATCAGACAGGTGTTGTATAAGGGTGTTTAAGTGTCTAGATTGCCCACACCCTGGTTCCTATTACGTGGGTCTGATTGGGCGTAAATTTTCATCCGTCGGGAGGAACATAAATATAGCATTAGGACTCAAAAAAAGATCGAAACCAGCGTTGGCGTTTCACAGCTCAGAACACAATCATTCATTCGATTATGACAATGCAAATGATAACAGCCAAAGAAACAAATACAGACAAACGCCTAACGCTTGAAAAATGCTATATTAAAACATTTGGGAGTAAAGCCATTAATTTCCACACAGATTGTGAGACCCTGGGCAACGTGTATGATGCGATTCTCTTCTCAGGGGCAGGCATGCGCTAAAAATCAAAATAAAAATAAATAAACAACTAATTAATCTATCTATCAATTTTATATGGTGAATTGTGGGCTTGAGCCATTTGGTTTGGTCAAAAAATAAAAACCGAAATGTCAAATTTAGATATTTTATATTTGAGTAAAGAAATGAAGAAAATAATTTGTTCTATTTTTTGCCTGTATTAATACTTTGACCGGGATTAACTTTTCGATGCTCTGGAAATAAACTTTTTAAAAAATCATATATAAATGCATGAGAGCAATGAATTTTAACTATTGAGAATATTTCCTCTCATGAACGCTTCGAGGCGTATTCATTATATAAAATTTATATGTACATATGCTGTATATTAACGACTACCTTTATGCTAATTTTCGATGTAAGTGTGTGTTTTTATTTTATTACAATGAATTTTATACTTTTTACTGTATATCGAAAACTAATCATTTATTTATATGTACATTTTGTAGACGGACTGATGATGAGACTAAATTAAGATTAAAAATATCTCGAAACGTCTCCGGAGTCGAGAAGCATATAAAGGCTTTTTATTTGGCTGAACCTGCCCTATCAAAATCCATTACATTCACAGCCACCAAATCTTATTTAATTTCCCATGTTTATAAATTTTATTACATTTTGAATTTTAATACATGTGTATCTGTGGAAACTAAATAAGTCTATATCTCAAGACAAAAAATCTGGCGGGACAAACACAGAACTCTCTTACCTTCGGTAATCGAAAGTTGTGTCCCAGTCAAACCAATTTTTTTTTTTATTAGAAAACCCGATATTGTCCTCTTTCTAACGTGCTATTTACGAACAACTCAAATCAAACAGGAACTTTAGTTTTTCGAGGACTAAAATGACTAAAATTTATAACAGTAGCTATTAGAACTTTGTATATGTAATTGAATTTTGTAGATTAATTAAATTGGTTTATTAAAAGATGACGGAGAAATAAAATTAGATGATAATTTATGTATAGTTCGCCTCCTTTAAATGAGTCCGGATATAAAAACACATGTTGAATCAATCGTAATCCGGAATATAAAACAGGATACATGAGCGAGCAGAGCAGCATCTGAGCAATCGGAAATCCCTATTTTGTGTGTATGTGTAATGGTATACATAGAGAGAGAGTCACACACCCTCTCCCTTCCGTTACCAGTAGATAGTTGTAGAGTGGAGTGGAGTAGTTGCAAAAGCAAACACCCGCCAGGGATTAAGAAGACCCTTAAGGGAATCCCTTTTGGTCCCATGTGTGCTCTCAAAGGGTCCATACCAATGAATCAATGAATTGATGCATATTCGAAAAAAAAAAGTTAAAGGAAAATATGAAAAAAATTACATCATAATCCATTTAAGATTGTATTATCATATTTTAGATATAATAGCAGGGTGTGCCAGAAGTATTTGCCTTTTTCTTAAATAAAGGTTAGTGATTGGCTTCCAGTAATGAGGAATGAGGCCCGGGAACAGCACAACAACACCCTCCTTTGGTTGTCTGCATTTTTACTTTCTCTTACCTCTAGATATGTTAATATATAGAGAGAAAGTATTGGATTCATGTCTAAAATTTGGGAAACAGGTAGGAGGTCCTCAAAAAGTAGTTCGGACATTGTCTGTTGTGTGTGTTATTGTTGTTGTCTGTGAAGAAAATAACTCAAGAACAAAAGAGCTAGGATGTTGATATTTTATATTTAAGTTAGGCACCTCCTTGGGACGTGACACGAAGCTTTTGATCAAAATCGGCCAAAAAGTACTAGTACTTTATTGATGTACTTTTTCAGCTTTTTGCGATTTTCTCAAAATTTGGTCCAACGATTTTGATTATAATACAAAAATCAATTATTTTTTAGATGCTCTTTAAAATGTATATTCTCAGTTTGCCATTGAAATCTTCTGAAGACCACTTTACTCTTGTATTTCATAGGAAAAATAGAAGAAATGGTTGCCATGGTAACAAAATATAAATATTTTCCCATTCTTATAAATTTTACATCTTCTAATATATCGGCGGAAACTAAATATATATCGACACAAAAAATCTGGCGTGACAAGCACAGAGCACAACTTTCGATTGCCGAAGGTAAGAGAAAGTTGTGTGCTGTGCACCAGTTACACCAGATTTTTGTATATAGGAATAAAAGAAAGAATTTTTTTATGAGAGGACTGTCTGGGTAGCACGTCTTTGGCAGAATCTCTTAGAAGGATTCCATTCCTTGGACCCACCATGTTATTGTTTAATTTTTTTCAAAGTTTATAAGAAATTCAAACCTTGGGTTAAAATCTTAAAGCACTTGTATTATAATATGAATGAATTTATGAACTTTGTTTTCGTTGAAAAGTCTTCAGCCAACACCTTGAGGCTCACAGATATTATTTATTAGGGGAATTTTTTAATCATAGACCACATTTTTGTATTAAATAATTATTAAAAATATATATATAAATACTGTACAACGTTTCGACTGCTTATTCTGCAGCTGTTATCAAGTACTGTGCACTTGCTCCGACTCAAGTGAATCAACTGTCATGTCCGTTACGTGCCTTTTTATATACAACGACGTCAGCGCCATCTCTCGGCAAGTTAGATTCAAATTTTCTCGCTATTATCACTCATTTCTATGAAGTTAGTCACAATTATCTAATTATTTATGTAGTTGTTAGGAATTTGAGAAAAGTTAAAGTTAAATTCCTCAGACACAAGGACGTCATTTGGGGGGGGGGGGGGCAAATGCTTGCAAGAAAAGAGTAAATTCTTAGCTTAGCCTATACATATAAACAAACTCAAACTCTTTCTTTATAAATAAGTATAGAAGAAAGTACAGGCTACACGCCGGTGCTGAGGGAGTCCCTCTTCAACCTAGGACATCCTCCCTAGCATAGAAGAGGTGAATAAAAGGAACCGGGTGGAACTAGAAACAAGGATTAGTTCGTTAGCTAGAAATGAACTCAAGAAGAGGAGTTAGTGATAGGAAATAAAACAACTTCACTGGATGCCGGTAGATGGCTACGACCAGTGGACGGTTGACTTTGTGTGTGTCGTCGTGCACGGAATAATTTATTTTTCAAAAGTATTTAATGTAATTTGAGATGATTGAGACCCTTTTGGTTTTGTTTTTTGATTACCGTACCGAAGAGGATTTATGAAAGATAACTTGCATTATTTATGAGTTACAAAAGGGTGTGTGGCTGTGTATGTGTGTGTGTGTTTTGTCAATATATATTTATTATAATAATCCGGTCATTTGGCCTGCCAAGAGAAGTAAAATGATTCAAACTCAAATCAGATAGAGAGATTCTGTTCGGTGGCTAGGGGTGGGCCCTCTCTCCTTTTTTTTTTTTTTTTTTTGTACATATCTAGAAGGATTAAAGATGATTTGCAGGGAAGAGGGAGATGGATCAAGATAGTCTAATTGAATAGAAATGCTAAATAGCAATCTCTCTCTCTCCACACACTCACCCACACAAATCGTTTTTAAAATTTCTAGATTTTTTAATGTTTCGTAGTCCAAACTATTAAACACAAAATTTTTAGACAACCCGTTTCATTAAATATAAATATATATGAAAATAATATTCAGAAAAAATCAATAAAAATGATCAAGTATTAGAATCTATTTGCAAGATATAACAAAATAATTTTTTTTTATTATTTTTTTCATCTTTTTTTTTACGTTCTCTTACCTCTATATATATGTTAATATATATATAGAGAGAAAGTATTGGATTCATGTCAAAAATTCGATGTCGAGATTTTGATGGATATACACGTTTTGAGGTCCCCTGAATCCAAAAAAGTTGTTTTCGCTACATGGTCTGTGTGTGTTCAATTTTAAGCATGAATGAATTGAGCTATGAGGTTGAAATTTTATATTTAAGCTTTGTACCCTTCTGGACCGTGAAAATAAGCTTTTAAACAAAAGCGGCCAAAGAGTACTAGTATCTATATATAATAATTACGGAGCCCGTCTGTTGTTCGTCCGTCTGTCTGTCCGTCTGTCTGTCCGTCTGTCCGTCTGTCTGTCCGTCTGTCACGCTCTGTTTGACCAACTTCCAATGGAATTTTGAAAACGAAATTTTGCAGTCTTATAGAGGAGGTTATGGAGAGTCCCGGAAAAATACTCGGGTCCCGAAATTCCTATAACTTTTTGAGTTATTAATTCCTAAAGTTACGATTTCTCCCATAGGAAATGTACAGAGGAATATTTTATTCTTTTTCATTTGTGTATTCCATGAATGTAAACAAATCCTCAAGCAGTGCACTGGATTGGAATACTAGCGCTAGTAATAATAATTTTCTTTTCATAATTAAGAAGAAAGGCGAGGGTCCGCCGCAGGCGGGTCGATTCCTCAGCGGCTGGGGGTCCAGGGGGGCGTAGGCCCCCTGTCTAGACGCCAGCCCGTTTCTCATATTTAAGGCGAGGGCCCGCCGCAGGCGGGCCCGAGCCAGCTGGTGGGGTCCAGGGGGCAGCTCCCCCGTTCGGAGTCACCAGCCTGTTTCATATTTCGGGACAGGCAGGAGGCCCGCCGGCGGGCCTGATGCCGGTGCGGCTTGGGTCCAGGGCAGCCCCCCGCCTGACGCCAGCCCCTGCTTTGCGGATGCTGGCGGAGGTAATCACGCAAGGGCCCGATTATGAACAGGGTCCAGGGCGGGCTCCCCGGTTCGACGCGGCCCGCCGGGCGGGCGGCGCGGCTAGTTACTTTACTGATGTACTTTTTCAGTTTTTTTTTTCGATTTTCTCAAAATTCGCTCCAACGATTTTTTTTTAAATTCAAAAATCAATTATTTTTTAGATGCTCTTTAAAATATATATTCTCATTTTGCCATTGAAGTGTTCTGAAGACCACTTTACTCTTGTACTTCAGAGGGAAGATAGGAGAAATGGTTCCCATGTTAACAAAATATTGTTTTTTTTTTTTTTTTACTAAAACATTCACTTTTTTCTCATTCACACTCACACTCACACACACATTCACACAGTCTTTTCGGCAACTTAGACCATTTAAGACTTTAGACGATAACCGTTGTAATTGATATATCAATCAGGTCAAAATTTAATTCCACTATTCAAATGACGTTTTGGGTGTCTGAATTCTAATTACCTTATACCTATATATATATGTATATATATTTTTTTCTTATCATAAAATCATCACTTTTAATGATTTTTAAAATAATGATTGCGTAATTAATTTAAAAAAATTTAAATCGCATCGTTTTTTTTTTTTCTCTTCATAATTTAAAATGCATCAAAACAATCTAACAAAGGGAGGCAGGCACATCCCCTTAAATATAATTTCTCCCCTTTAGGGTCGGGGGAGGGGGAGGGAATGAAATTAGTAAATGGTAACATGAATACAATTAAAAAAAAAAAAAAAGATGAGTTGGTTGGTTCCCATGAGAAGGAAGGAAGGAAGGAAGAAATTTCCCCATCCTGAAAAAGTAATTGAACTCCTCCTTCTCTTTTATTGTGTAGTTGTTGTATGAGTGTCAAAAGATTACAACTCCACATTGCCTAAATACAATCATGTCAATCATAAAAAAAGAGCAGCCATCCCTTTGAAATTAACATGCCACGTGACCTGACCGACTGACCTTTTGGATTAATTTCTAAACTCTCATGTTTTCCTTTCTTTCTTTCTTTTTTTTTTTTTTTTTGTTATTGCAGTATTAAAGTTTAACAAGTTTTGTATTTCTCTCTCAATTTATATAAAACAAAATACTAATGTATCAATTTAACCCCCCTCTCCAAACAAAATGAATAAAAATAAGAAACCCTCGAGTGGAGAAAATTCATAAAAAAAAACAAGCAGCTCGGATGATAGCCAAAACTGAAGGAGACGTTTACAATCTTTATCTAATTTTATTTAGATTGCCGACTTTTCGGACGCAAATCGCGCCCTCCCTCAGGACAATCGGTGGTTGATAAAGTACAGATGGGTCTATTTTATTGGACAATATGGCGGCTACCTGGCATTTGAGCCTTATGGCAGGTAGCCGCCATCAGTGGCGTATTCAGGGGGAGCCCAAGGGGGCCGCCCTTCCTCCCCCCAAAGCCTTCTCCAAAACAAAAAATACCCGTTGTTTTCCCTAATGATTTTTTTTTTTTTAAATAATTACTATGTTAACTCTCATAAATTCTAAAATCTAAAAAAAACTTATAAATAAGCTTACCTAATTGAAAAAATCTCTAATATTTACGAATTTTTAATACAAAATTTTTTTTCTTGAAATTGAAAAATCTGGTGTGACTGAGGCACAGCACACAACTTTCTCTTACCTTCGGTAATCGAAAGTTGTGTACTGTGCTTGTCTCACCAGATTTTTTGTGTCGACATGTATTTAGTTGCCGACAGTACGGTACATTCGATTTTCAAGATGTAAAAAATATATAAGTATGGAAAAAATATTTATATTTTGTTACCATAGCAACCATAGGAGAAATTCCTATCTTTCCTATGAAGAACAAGAGTAAAGTGGTCTTCAGAAGATTTCAATCACAAAATGAGAATATACATTTTATAGAGAATCTAAAAAATAATTGATTTTTGGAATTTAAAAAAATCGTTGGAGCAAATTTTGAGAAAATCGAAAAAAACTGAAAAAGTGCATCAGTAAAGTACTAGTACTTTTTGGCTGATTTTGTTCAAAAGCTTCGTGTCACGTCCCATGGGGGTGCCTAACTTAAATATAAAATTTCAACTTCCTAGCTCTTTTCGTTCTTGAGATATTTTGTTCACAGACACACACACAGACAGACAGACACACAGACAGACACACAGACAGACACACAGACAGACAGACCATGTCGCGAAAACCACTTTTTTGGATTCAGGGGGACCTCCAAAACGTGAAGATCCATCAAAATCTCGACATCGAATTTTTGACATGAAACGAATACTTCTCTCTCTCTATATATTAACATATATATAGAGGTACGAGAAAGTAAAAATTATTTTATTTGTTTTTTATTTCTCTTTAAAATTTCTCCACTTTAAGTTTCTTGAAGAAGGGGGGTTTTCTCCCCCCCCCCCAAGCAGAAATCCTGGCTACGCTACTGGCCGCCATATTGTCCAATATCTTTTCTCTTGATGGTATGTAGCTACATTTTTTCTTTATACATGTTATTGGTTAATAGCGTTTACTGCGTTTTCACAAGAGTAAAGTGTGCTTAAAACAATTTTAAGAGCAAAATGAGAATATATATTTTAAAGAACATCTAAAAAATAATTGATTTTTGAATTTTAGTCAAAATCGATAGAGCGAATTTTGAGAAAATCGGAAAAAAACTGAAAAAGTACATCAGTAAAGTATTAGTACTCTTTGGCTGATTTTGTTCAAAATTTTATTTTTGCATCTCAGAAGGGTACATAATTTAAATATAAAATTTCAAACACGTAGCACGCTTGTTTTAAGAGAGATCATTTTGCTCATTGAGTCCTCAAAACGTGCATTTCCATTAAAATCTCGACATGAATGTAATATTTCCTCTCTATATATTAACATATATTGCTAAATGCTATTCAAATACAGTATCTGATAGTTTGACACTGAATTTATTTTTTTTTTTTGAAATATAAATCCACTGTGAGGGGGTGTGTGTGTGTGAGGGTTGGGGGGTTAACTTGCATCACGCCTCCCCCCCCCCCCTTTTATTCTCCTTTTATCAAAGAAACAGTGAGTGAGAGCGAGAGTGTTTGCTTAAAGTCTCAAAGAGATGCCACCATAGAGATAAAGTCTTGCGGGCAAAAGGGCTGCAGCATCCGATGTAACAAGATAAGCAAGTCACGTGTTATATATATATATAGAGAGAAATGAATGAATACCCTCCGTGTCAAGGGATAAAGCCGGCCGGATTTATTAAGGGGTCGTTTGTGTTTGAGATTGTCTATTTTTGAGTGACTATTTTGCACCCCCCCCTCCCCCTCCTCCCCCCACCAACCCTCTCTTTTGTCTCCCACGATATAACAACCAACAGGAAGGAAATAATATTTTATTTTCCAAATGAATTACTATTAAAATATGTATTGGTGTGATTAAACGCATCATTCAACTTGTCTTTAAATTTCTATCTATACTAAAGTTTGTTTGTTTGTAAAGCATAGACTCCGAAACTAATGAACGGATTTTTTTGAAATTTGGAAAGTATATATATAATAAAATAAAAGAGTGTGGATGCAGTACAATAATTATTATAATAAGAATAACGCTAACTCGTAGTTTATTTCTTGGACAGGTTTAACGGTTGGTATGTATATATAATCAAAAAATTATTAAAATTTTAATAATTTATTAGTTCTTGACAGATGCATTACTGTTTCGGCCCAACTCTGAAGATGGCTGTTGAGTCAAGAACTAATAAATTATTAAAATTTTAATAATTTTTTGATTATATATACATACCAACCGTTAAACCTGTCCAAGAAATAAACTACGAGTTAGCGTTATTCTTTATATATATAATAGCGGAGTGTCCGTCATGGGCGTAACTAGAGAATTTGGCTGGGGGGGGGGGCATGGGACCAGCTGTCCTCAGGGGGCCTGGAAAGTACCATATTTTAGCAATTTTTCTTGGGGCACGAGCCTGCTCCCCCGGGGGATCGGGCCCACCCCAGCACCCCCCCTACGCCCATGTTGTCTGTACTGTATTTACTTCTGTTTTGTATTTTAATAGAGAGAGTTTAAGACCCTAGTTTAATCAATTAATTGAGGCCTATATGCAGTGGGGGATCACATCCAATCAATGGGATAGCAACTTAACCTTAGATTATATTAGACAAAACTCTCAATGGGACAAATTAGTGAAAATGACTAGCTGCGCTGCCTGATTTCGGTCGGCTTCTCTCATTCATATAATATATATTATCTACTGTATATATTTTTTTTTTACTTTCTCTTACCTAAATAAGTAATATATATAGTGAGAAAGTATTGCGATTATGTCAAAAATTCGATGTCGAGATTTTCATGGAAATACATGATTTAAGGTCCAAAATAGAGGACCCCGCAAATTGGTCTATGTGTCTCTGTGTCTGTGTGTGATGGTTTATGGAATGAAGTAAATGAGCTACTAGGTTGAAATTTTATATTTAAGTTAGGTAACCTTCCGGACAGTTAAAATAAACTTTTGAACAAAATCGACCAAAAAGTACTAGTACTTTACTGATGTACTTTTTCAGTTTTTTTTTTTTTTTTTTTTCGTTTTCTCAAATTTCTGGAATTTTTTGCGCTTCTCCTTTTGAGAATTTCAGTATTTTTCTTGGACTCTCCATAATGTCCTTTAACCGAACCACCCTGAAGTTTCCAATGCTAAAAATGAAGAACCCCTAAGGCGGATGACGTGGCTAGTTATTGTATTTTAATAGCTGATGTTTTCCGATTGGTAATCATGATTTTCTTACTTGTTAAAAAAAAATAAATAAATAAATAAATTGTAAGATCCAATATCAAAAACATGGAGAAATAATAATTAAACGAATATCGAAAATTAGATTTTGTTTCTTTTAGTAGCCTGCCTGCCTGTCCTGCTTGTTCATTTTGTGTGAAATTGGATTTTCTATTATTCAGTGTGCAAGAAAAGATAAGATAGGGCCGGCCGGCCGGCCTTTTGTCCTTTTTTGAAGGGCAGATGGCGGCGGTGGTGTGAGCGAAGTGGAGGATCAAGTTGACATTCACATCTCCGCCCAAAGAACCCTTCTTGTTATTGATTGTTGATGCTTATTTTATTCCCCATCTCAAATGAGCCCTCTATTTATTTATTTTTTCATTTTTCTCTGTTCCAGGCCATCGTCTATGAAGGCCAAGACAAAAACCCTGAAATGTGTAGAGTGTTGCTCACGCACGAAGTCATGTGCAGGTAAGTCAACTCAACTTCTCTAAAATTAGAATAAATATCATTGAAATTTGATTTAAATTCAAGTAGATTTGCTCTACTAAATAATTGTTTCTATAGATATAGAAATCAAAAAAATTATTTAGCCAATCTGGTCCGCCTGCCTTTCAAAGTGAATCATTAATACAATTTTTTTTTTTACCAGGACCTACGTTTCGGTCACATACGGGACCATCTTCAGGGCCAATGTCTGATAAAATATATAATAAACCTCGCCAAGTTATATTGGGCATACATAATTGCACGTAGCTCAATAATGATAATGGCTCAAATTTTATTTCTTATCATACCATGGACAGAGAGTGGATGATCTCACTCAAATAATATTTGAGGCATTATCATGGTTGAGCGTACGTGCAATTATGTATGCCCAATTATTATATTATTTTTTCAGACATTAACCTGGCCGTGAAGATGGTTCTCATATGTGACCGAAACGTTGGCCCTGGTTTGTGAATAAATTGAAATATAACTAGCTGCTTGCTCATTCTTTCTACCTATTTGAATACAATTTTTATAATTTTTTAGAATTTTTTTCTTTCTAAACCTATTCTTAAATAAGTTTGCCTAAAAATAAAACCTAGCCTAAAAAATCTCCCTCTAGAAACATTCAAAAACTTAGAAAAATTCGTTAAGTGGTTTCAGAACTAAAATAAATCTATTATTAAACCTATTTATTTATTTATTTTAAACCTTTTCGGCTACAGAGGCCATTTAGGCCATTTATTTATATAATGTTAAATACAAGTACCAATGGCTACACGCTGATTGCTCGGGGTCACCAATCCCGAACGTTCGGCGCGCTTAGAATCACTTAACCGCAACAGTCACTCTCCTTTGCCAGGCCACCCGGCCGCCCCATTTATTATTCTCTAATAAATTTAATGATTGATCAACGAGAATCTAGTAAATTTAAACTATCAACCGTAGGCTCTAGTTGAAATATTATGTATGTATGAAAATTAAAAAAATTAAAAAAGACTACGATAAAATGAATAGTAGGCTACTGCTTTTATGAGATCAATGACAAGAGGTGGCAGGCAGCCCAGGAAAGTAGTCTTTTCACTGATGAAACTCCCAATTCAACAACGTTTCGGTCTTATTTTAATTGGGCCATCATCAGGTGTTAAAGCGGAAGAATAATCAAATTTTTTTGAAAATACACCTGTTAATGGTCCAATAAAATTTAACCGAAACGTTGTGGGGCAGACTGCACCTTCTGCCATTGGTCACATTGATGACTGAAAAACTTTTCAGTTTTACTTTCTCTTACCTGGGTATTATATATATAGAGAGAGAAAGTATTGAATTCGTGTCAAAAATTCGATGTCGAGATTTTGATGGATATACACTTTGTGAGGTCCCTGAATCCAAAAAAAAGTGGTTTTCGCGACATGGTCCCACCGGGACCGTGAAAATAAGTTTTTAATCAAAATCGGCCAAAAAGTACTAGTACTTTACTGATGTACTTTTTCAGTTTTTTTTTTTTTTTTTTCGATTTTCTCAAAATTTGCTCTTAACCATTTTGATTGAAATTCAAAAATCAATTATTTTTTTAGATGCTCTTTAAATAATTTTGTTCTCAAAATTGTTTGAAGCACAGTTTACTCTTGTACTATACTTCATAGGAAAGATAGAAGAAATGGTTCCCATTGTAACAAAATATAAATATTTTCCCATACTTATAAATTTTGCTTCTTGAATTCTAATATATCGGCGGAAACTAAATAAATATCGACACGAAAAATCTGGTGTGAGCACAGCCCGAGTCAAAAAATTGTCCTTGCTTTGCCCTGAAGTCGTAAATTCTGTCCTGCTTTTATCCTGGAGCAATAAATTTTAACCTGTATTTAGCCTCGCATTGATAAATTTGTCCGGTCTTCAACCTGGCCATTCTCGCCGAATCCTTGTTTCGGCCTCCTGCCGTCACTTTTGCTATGATCTCATACTGTTAAAAAAAATATTGTCCTGTTTTCGCACTGCCACAGACAGACAATGAGCCTTTTAAACCCCTCCCACCCTAGTGTCCGCTCTTGTGTATGTCAAATGTGTTTAAAAAATTTTCATTTGCATATTGAGAAAAATCATTTTTATTATTTTTTCCCATTTACACTCACACTTACACTCATATCCACACAGTCTTTTGGGCAACTCAGGTCATTTAAGACTTTATCGATAACTCGTATTTAATAATTTATAAATATTATGAGGTCCAGGCACCTAAACGTCATTCTTACCTTTTCCAATTTGCATTTTTATTCCAATTTATTTGCTTCCCTATCTATAAATCAATCATAATAACAATAGAATAAATATGACAAAAGGGCAGGTTTAGGCAAGGGTGAGGGAGGGTCAAAGAAGGGCTATGGGAGGACGAGTCCAGGCTATAAAATTTAGACTGCTTTCGGCCTGCTTCGTGCGTATTCAGGCCCAGAGAAGGTCGAGAAACACAATAGAATACCAGGCTGAGAACAGGGCTTAAATTTACGACAGGAGGTTTTGACAAGGACAAAATTTTGACTCGGGAGAACACAACTTTCGATTACCGAAGGTAAGAGAAAGTTGTGTGCTGATGCGACAGCCACATCAGATTTTTTTTTTCAATTTTCTCAAAATTCGCTCTTAACCTATTTTGCTTGAAATTCAAAAATCAATTATCTTTGACAATTCATAAAAATCTGTAAAGTTTGTATATTTTTCCTCTCTCTCTTTCTCTCACACACACTCAAATCGCTTGATCAGAGATAACCAAAAAGATTATCTGTAAAATATATTTAACGATTTCCTCTTGCAATATAAGCTCTATAAGATAAAGACTTTACCTCTTTCAATGTTGTTAGAACGAGAGAGAGGGAGAGAGAGAAGGTACGAGTATATTATTATATATAGAGAAAGAAGAAGATACCAAGCAACATTTTTTTCCCCCTCTCTCTCTTCTTCAAGAGAAGATAATAAATATCCTGCACTTTATTATATCGATAATGAAAGATAAAAAATCTCCAAAACAAAAATAGAAGAGCCAACATATAAAGAAAGAAGGGAGGGAGGAAAGAATGAGTTTAAAGTCGATATTTATTTATCCTAAAAAAGATGAAAAAAAAAAAAAAATAAAATCACTCTCTAAAACTACGGTAGGCACAGGTAGTAAAAAAAATAAAATATAAAAATCTGGGTTATGACTAAGACCCGGTTGCTTCATTTCTAATTACGAATAAGCTAGTTGACTATGTCTTTCGTGTCTCTTCACTCTTGGTTGAGCTAATCATATGATTAAATTTGTTTCACAAATTCATTTGTTTATATTTAGGGGAGAGAGGGGGAATGGCGCTCACTTAAGGAAAAAATGGTGTATCTTTTAAATCATTTATTATAAATTCAAATTAAGATGGGTAATAAAGTCTTTAATTATCGAGTAATCAACAATTTAACACCAAAAGCATATATCTTTGACCTACTAGTAGTAGTGAACCAATATTAAAAAAACATGTTTGAGCGGCATTGCCCCTGGCTTTGGGTAATGCCGCTCAGGGCATGGGGTAATAACGCTCAAACATGTTTTTTGGAATATAACATGTAAGATACATTTTAATTAAAGAAATATTTATGAGATCAATCTTATACAATAAAAGTAAAGTCTACAATCACAAATTAGCATCAATTATTCCCATTTGGACGTAAGATTAGCCTTTTTCAATATAACAAATAGAGTAAAGTCTCGATGTGAAATCAACTTCAATTATTATAATTATAATATAAACTAATTACTATTATTAGAGGTAACACAAATTAGAAATAGAAATATTTTATTTTTGGACACATAAATCACAGACATATCCATCTGGCGAATCCCACACTGAACACATAGCATGAGCCCACATTCCACAGATGGCGCAGCAATACCACAACTCGTTATTTTTTCCAATTTCTTCGCAAATAATACTTTTGTTATAATTTTCATCATCCACATTCAATTCATCATCACTGTCATCGACACAAAGCTGCTCTTCATCTTCACAGTCTGAAAAACTTTCTAAGGGGTAATGGCGCTCAGATGAGCGGTATTACCCCAAACGGTAGTTTTATAATTAATTTGAAATAAAAAAAAAATCATTTGCAATTGTTGAAAATTGATTACATTATCACAGAATAGAATAGTTTTATTGTCAGAAAAGTAAAATTAAAAATTTAATAAGCATTAAAATTTTGGACTTATCGACAAAAAACACGACACCGAAAATTAGATCAGTGCGGCCACAAACGAAGAAACTCACTTCACGGTCACATGACGCAAGCTGACTGCCCTTTTGCATTGTTGCCTGTTAGAGACCCCCTCCCCTTGCATTTCACGCTCCGTGGCGATTTTCTAAGTTTTATTTTGACAGAGTTACAGGGGTGAGCGCCATTACCCAGTGAGCGCCATTACCCCTCTCTCCCCTACCCTTTTTTTAATGACACCTGTATGATTTTGTTTTGATTTTTTATCAAAATTAACGAAAAAATTTGCCCTCGGGGTTTGGCGTAGAGGTTAGCGTGCTAACTTCGTATACCAAACGTCGCGGGTTCGGATCCCAGGCAGTCCGATGATTTTATTTAAGCCAATTGGATACCAAATGGCTTAAATAAGAAAGCCTGGACCCCAATAATAGATAAATTCTTAAATAACGGTTATCGTCAAAATCTTATATGACCTAAGCCGCCGAAAAGATTGTGTGAATGTGTGTGTGAATGAGAAAAAAAGTGTGAATGCTTTTTATAAAAAAAAAAAAAAAAAAAAACGAAAAATTTCTTTTTCCTCTTTGATTATTTCAAAAACTATTCAGTTTTTGAAAAAATGTCAAAGAATAAAAACTTTTAAAATAGAGTAATTTATCATAATATAACAAAAAAATTGAAAATTTCAAAATTTTCGAAAAAACTTATTAAGTAAAGTACTACTTCCAAGTGACGTATTTACTCCAAAAGTTGATAGAAATCTACAATTTTAGTTTAAGGATCATATACCAAATTTCATCTAGCTGCTTTGGTTTTTAAGCAATCGTGTTCACATACACAAACACACACACACACACAGACATAATGCCAAAAATGTTTTTTTTTTTTGGACTCAGGAAGGTCTAAAACGTGGAGAAACATAAAAAACTCGAAGTCGAATTTTTTACGATTACAATACTTTCTCTATACGAGAAAGTAAAAAAATTATATAGATATAATCCAATGAAAACAAAAAACTTTAATGTTAATTTTCTCAAAACTCGGTAGCTGGCGCTTGACACACTAATGCCTAACAGGGTCCAAATAAGACAAAAGTAAAAATTTTAGAAAATAATGGAGGGGGAAAGATTTACCTGATTATCATCTCCTAGTTGACTAGAAGTGAAGCAACCGGCCCTAAGAGGGCATTAAACAATCATCACTGACATTCATTCAATTCATCTTAGGTCGTCCAACCCTCTCAAATGCGACACTTCTTTAGAAAATCTCTTTTATTATTCTTAATAAGAGGAAAGGGAATCTATTGATAAAGAAACGCAAGAAGACATCTCTCTTTTTTGCACTAGGCCTATAGCTTTTCTTTCTTTCTATCTCCCCTCTCTCTCTTTTTCACTGAATGATAAACGAATG
Source organism: Euborellia annulipes (assembly GCA_023213315.1). NCBI lineage: Eukaryota > Metazoa > Arthropoda > Insecta > Dermaptera > Anisolabididae > Euborellia > Euborellia annulipes. Next base: position 22,229 of record JAKCPI010009956.1, read on the forward strand.
AACCTAAAAAGGGCCCCGGGAAAGCCTCTCTCTCTCTCTCCCTTCCTTCTATTTGACAGAAAAATCGAAATTTCAAAATATTCACTTAGATTTGAATAATTTTCAAAGTCATGTTGGTGTCTGTCTGTCTGTCTGCCTGCTAATAAATAATTTGATTTTGAAAACAAAAAGGAAAAAAGAAAAAAATGAAATCAAACATGGGGGAGGGAATAAATAAATTTCAATTGTATTGGCTGAGTAATGGCAATTATAGACTTATACACAAGGTTATATGTTTCTATGTATTATTTATGAAGAAGATGACGTTTTGAGTGTAGGGATGGAAAAGGCGCTCGAAAAGTCAATTTTTCGATTCTCGGAATCGATTAATCATTTCTGAAAGTCGACTTTTCGACTTTCTAGTCGACTTTTAATTTATTAAAACACTCATATACTTTTTTCCCATACTCACATTAACACACTCATACACACAGTCTTTTCGGCTTCTTAGACCATTTAAGTCGGCGGACGTCACTCTTTCCCTCCAACCATATAATAATAATAATATTTATTTATGTCCTCCAAAATACATTTGCAATATTCATACATAGTTTATTTATTTTCGTTTATTTATTTTTTCTTCCATTTCACAAATATTTTGCTTATAAAAGTTGGTGGTACAAAGGCCCTTTGAAGCAGTTTTCCTTATTTCGGAAACTGATGAGGCCTCAATTTGGATAATAATTTATTCCATATATAATAAGGGAAGGGGAGGGGGATATAAAAATAAATTATTGAGCTGCTTATGACTTGTTGAGGAGATATGCCTTGTAATTTTTTGGAAGACATTGTAGGATATCATACCTTTTTACTGCTGTCCCAGCTCGGGTAGCTCGTGGTGGCCATCCACGTACTCACAAGAGATTATTTAAGCCATTTGGCATCCAAATGGGTTAAATATAATCATCGGACTGCCTGAGATCCGAACCCGCGACCCTTGGTTACAAGACAGGGGCGCTACCAACTACACCAAGCCCTGGAGCAGTCGACTTTTTAAAAACTCGTGCTTAGGAGATACTCAGTAAATCAGTGGTTTCCAAACTTTATTTTACCGAGCCTCCCTTAAAAATAATTAATCTTATGACGCCCCTCCCCCCCCCATTTTATAAAATAATACAAAAACAAAAAATATATATTTATATAAAAATATTTTTTTTATTTATTCTTATTCATGTCGCGAAAACCATTTTTTGGATTCAGGGAACCATATATCCATCAAAGTCTCGACTTCGAATTTGTGACATTATTGCAATACTTTCTCTCTATTTAGGCCTATATATATATATTAACTTATACATATAGGTAAGAGAAAGTAAAAATTCAAATCCGAATTAGTTCTATATACAAAAAGATGCCGTAACTCACCACAGTAAAATTCTAAGTGGACTAATCATATCTTACTTTTCTACCAAATGAAAAAAATTCCTACAAAATTTTGCACGGGATTCGAAGGGTTTCTAAGTTACCCAGTGTTATTATTATCTGTTTATGAGAGTTTCGAAATGTTCAAAAAATTAATTCCGCCCCAGTAATAAGAAATTTTAGAATGACATTAAAATGTTTCTACCCCACTAGCCTATTTGCTAAATATCTTCTATATATATAAAAATGAAATGGGAAAAATGTATGTATGTATGTAAATATGTATGTATATGTTCTATAGAAATCCACAATTTTCAATGAATCCATTTGAAATTAAGTACACCTATAATACATGGCTCTGGGAGTAACGTAGTAATAATTTGAATCTCTTAAATATTTTGCAAAATTAATTATAATGAAATTTCTTCAATATGGGAACACAAAATCAACAAGTTGGCTAGAAATTAGAGAGCGTCCTTTATGCTGTGTGAACCAGCTTCCTACCTGACTATGGGCTGGGGGTGGGGGCTACGCAGCAGTTGAAAAGCGAAGAGAGGACTCAGGTGACTGACCCTTTAAACAGTCATAAACAGACCCTTTTGTGCTGATCCCAATCGGTACCCTCGCCTCGCTTGAATATAAGATCCTTCCTTAACATCTTAACACTTGCATTGCAACAAGAAATATCCCAAATTGGGAATAAACTTGCTCGCCGAAGGCGAGCAAGGTCCAGGGGGCGTAGCCCCCCTGGCTAGTGGAAAGCCCGCCGAAGGCGGGCTTTGCGACTATTGAATATAAATTTTAACTCAAACGGAATGCACTTATTTTTTAGTAAAAGTATTAAAAAACATTAATATCTTTGAGCATTATAGGGGATGGGGCATTAACCCCCCCTTGTTAATGCCTTCATACCTCCCCCCCCCCCCCCCCCCCCCGTTTAAGGAAATGCGAGCCTTCACCGCGAAATTACTCTAAAAATAATTTGAATACATTTATAAATAATTATTTTAATTTTAATTTTATTTTGAAATTATTTTATTTTTAATTTTCAACCCTTATCCACCCCTATGTAAAAGTATATTAAGGAAATTTGATTAATAACAAAAATATAGGCCATTTAGAAAGAATATATTAATTATTCACTTTGATTCACTTTAAACTCAACTAAATAAGAGAGCAAGCAGCTCGGCGCGCCTGCCAGCAGGCCACCCACTCGACTGAACGAGATAAACTTGTCTCTTCTCTCTTTGGATAGGAATAAAATAGATGAAAATAACAATTCCCTTTTTATTAAAAGTAAAAAAAATACCTTTTGCTCTAATCTAACTATATTTAAAGATGGAAAAGAATGTCAACAAGTGATTTGGAATATTCCAAGGCCTTTCTTAAATAATCAACCCTTCATCCCCCTAATCAAAATAATAATCAACGCTATTTTTTTTTGAATGTTTTCTGTTTATTTAACTTCGATTTAACTAAAATAAATTTAAAAAAAACAAAAACATTTTTTTTCAATTTTTCAACCCCTAATCCAATCTTTTTTTTTTTAAACACACACTTTTTTTTCCATTCACACAGTCTTTACGGCAGCTTAGGCCATATAAGACGTTTTACGATAACTGTTATTAAGAATCACTTTTAAAAAAATCTGGTGTGACTGGAGCACAGCACACTACTTTCTCCTTTACCCTTCGGTAAGAGTGTCGAGATATAGGGGAGAGAGGGGTAATGGCGCTCACTGGGTAATGGCGCTCACCCCTGTAACTCTGTCAAAATAAAACTTAGCAAATCGCCACGGAGCGTGAAATGCAAGGGGAGGGGGTCTCTAACAGGCAACAATGCAAAAGGACAGTCAGCTTGCGTCATGTGACCGTGAAGTGAGTTTCTTCGTTTGTGGCCGCACTGATCTAATTTTCGGTGTCGTGTTTTTTGTCGATATGTCCAAAATTTTAATGCTTATTAAATTTTTAATTTTACTTTTCTGACAATAAAACTATTCTATTCTGTGATAATGTAATCAATTTTCAACAATTGCAAATGATTTTTTTTTTATTTCAAATTAATTATAAAACTACCGTTTGGGGTAATACCGCTCATCTGAGCGCCATTATCCCTTAGAAAGTTTTTCAGACTGTGAAGATGAAGAGCAGCTTTGTGTCGATGACAGTGATGATGAATTGAATGTGGATGATGTAAATTAGAACAAAAGTATTATTTGCGAAGAAATTGGAAAAAAATAACGAGTTGTGGTATTGCTGCGCCATCTGTGGAATGTGGGCTCATGCTATGTGTTCAGTGTGGAATTCGCCAGATGGATATATCTGTGATTTAAGTGTCCAAAAATAAAATATTTCTATTTCTAATTTGTGTTACCTCTAATAATAGCAATTAGTTTATATTATAATTATAATAATTGAAGTTGATTTCACATCGAGACTTTACTCTATTTGTTATATTGAAAAAGGCTAATCTTACGTCCAAATGGGAATAATTGATGCTAATTTGTGATTGTAGACTTTACTTTTATTGTATAAGATTGATCTCATAAATATTTCTTTAATTAAAATGTATCTTACATGTTATATTCCAAAAAACATGTTTGAGCGTTATTACCCCATGCCCTGAGCGGCATTACCCAAAGCCAGGGGCAATGCCGCTCAAACATGTTTTTTTAATATTGGTTCACTACTACTAGTAGGCCAAAGATATATGCTTTTGGTGTTAAATTGTTGATTACTCGATAATTAAAGACTTTATTACCCATCTTAATTTGAATTTATAATAAATGATTTAAAAGATACACCATGTTTTCCTTAAGTGAGCGCCATTCCCCCTCTCTCCCCTATTTAGTTTTCCATAGCACCTTAGTTTCAAACTTGGCCACTTGCATTTCATAAGTTAAAAGTAAATAAAATGTATTGGACAGTGGCGTACCGAGGGGGGGGGGGTCGAGGGGGCGGTCCGCCCCAGGCCCCGAGCCGGCATAGGCCCCCATATATTTATAAAAACAAAATTTAATGAAAATTTCCCTTTGAGAGGCCCCGGGGCCCTCAGAGCTCAAGCAAAAACGGAAAAATTTAGATAAAAAAAAAACAAAATTTAATGAAAATTTCCCTTTGAGAGGCCCCGGGGCCCTCAGGGCTCAAGTAAAAACGGAAAAATTTAGATAAAAAAAAACAAAATTTAATGAAAATTTATCTTTGAGAGGCCCCGGGGCCCTCAGGGCTCAAGCAAAAACGGAAAAATTTAGATAAAAAAAAAACAAAATTTAATGAAAATTTCCCTTTGAGAGGCCCCGGGGCCCTCAGGGCTCAAGTAAAAACGGAAAAATTTAGATAAAAAAACAAAATTTAATGAAAATTTCCATTTGAGAGGCCCCGGGGGGATATACGGTGTTTTAAAAATATTTTTGTGTATGGAGGAGAGGGATATTTAAAGATGAGCCCCCCCCAAAAAAAACAAATTCAATATAAGGCCCCCTCTTCTAGTGCCGCCCCAGGCCCCCAACTGGCTCGGTACGCCTCTGCATTTTTTTAAATACTTTTTTTACAATACTGTTCATAAATGTTTAAAATGTAAATTAAGAGAATGTTAAAAAGAATCCAATAAAAAATGAATCGTGTTTCAGAAATTTTCGGGGTTTTATAATGAATTTTTAAGATTATGATGCTCTTTTGAAATTTAAAAAAAAAAATACTCAATTTATCAGAAGGAAGATGTATAATGAAAAATAAAAAAAAAACTATTCACACTTTTCGTTTATTTATTTTTTGGACTCAATGGTACTTAAAAAGTTAACCGAGCTAAGATTAATATTCCAGTATTTTTTCCTCTCTACTCAAGTGATCTTATTTGAATATTTTACACCAAGGGAACAAAGAAAAATATAACATAGCTAAACATAAAAAAAAGCAAAATAAATAAAAAAAAACTCGATTAATTTTTTTTTTAATATCCATAGCAACTACAAACCATTTGAAATAAATAGGGATGGGGTCTTAATGGCCTTAGATGCCGAAAAAGACCTTCAAAAAATATATCCATAGCACATTAGGGTGGTCCTTATTTTTTAAGTTGCATTTTGCAGGTACCTCTCAAATTGTTCCTTTATATGAAAAAATAATTCCTGCAAAATGGGAAAAAAAATCGGTGAATGAGAACAAGCCCACGGGGCAAAAAGTTTAATAAAACGATTACATAAGAATTTTAAATAAATTGAGAATAAAAGATAAATCCTGATTTTCTTTGGCACTTTTGATTTCTTTTTTTTTTTTTTTTTTTTTTTTTTTAAATATTGGCCCCGGATGCCCGACAATGGCAAAACACTTTTTATTTCAAAATATACAAAATTTCTATGGATATTTCGGCCCTATAAAAATTTTATATATTTAGAAATAAAAAGGGGCCGAAATATCCATAGAAATCTTGTATACAGTATGTGGAAATAAAAAGTGCGAAAGAAAAATATAAAATCTCAATGTATTTTTGAAATTTTACTATGAATTTTAAGATATGAATACCTCAATTCAGATTTGACTAAACATACATTAAATATAATTTTATATAATTGAACTGAAAAAAAATATAATTGACAAATTATAAGGTGAAAAAGAAATATGAACAGATTTATGCTGAGGAACTTTGACAGATGAAACAATTTAATCAATTTCTCTTTAGAATCAGAATTCAAGGTATTAGTGTGGTAGTGTTTTTATTCTATCCTAATTAGATTCACGGGATATTTAGGGATTATTTAGACCCTTAGTACAGGAGGCTCTACCAGTGTGCTATGGCCCAAGGAGGAGCAAGGATTTAAAGAAAGTTTGAATGGCCTTTTTGATATGTTACATTCAAATGCTTTAAGCATAATTAAAATTGAGAAAGATAGGATTATTAAAAATCTATCTTTTCTTATTAGTTCTATTAATTTATTATGTATTCTTTGTAATTTTAAGCAATGAAAGATTCTAAATAAAATTTTTTAGTTGTTTTTTGGAATGTGAAATTAATTTAATCCATTGTGGACGAAAATAAAGGAAATGTTTAGTTTTAAGAAAATATTGAAAATTCTCAAAGTTTAAAGGCGATGGGCCACGAATTCCTGTTTTACAAATGAGTAAAATTTTGCAGACATTATTTTTACAGAGTGGAAAATATCTATGGTCTACCTGCTATTAAATTTGTAAAAAAAAAAAAATTTGACCTCTATAAATAAGGACACATACCAATTTATTTAAATTAAAAATTTATTTAGCATATTTTATTTTCTATTAAATCTTATATCCTGTTCAAGACTCCTCGAGTATAAAATTTCAAAATACGTACAAAATGTAAATCAAAATAATTATGAATTCATTTAAAAGACGTTGCTAATTAGCTAGCCTATTTCCTCATTTAATTTTTTTTAACGTCTATCTGCACTGATATGATTTTTCTATTCCTTTTCTAATGGCGCACCTGATTATACTTATATGACACCTAAATTTTAATTTTACCTTCCAAATTTTGGGAAATAAATCTTGGAATTTTTATCTTGAACGAAAATAGAACTAAGAAAAATATTGTCCCATTAATTTTGTTTCTTTATGTACATACACGTATGTACCATGTCTAATTTAATTGATTACAAATTCCATTTATTTAATCGACCAATTTGATTTACGCTTAGTACATATTAACATTTGAAATTGTATCAATTTCTACTAAATGAGCGAACATGGCATTCTTAAAAAGTAGAGAAAATCTCTAAATTTAGGTTGGATTATTATAATAATAAGTTTAACTATGATAGGCTAATGGCTTGAATTCTACATCCAAGAACTAATGCATATTAATTATCAATCAATTGTGATCAATCAGAGGTGAATGAATAGAGTTAAAACGAGGGCTGGACAACTTCAGCATTAGACATATTGGATGGTCATTAATCAAAAGTTTGAAGAAGTTTGTTTGTTTATTAGATTCAAAACTACTTTTATAATTCTGATTTTCTCTAAAAATAAAAGAAATTCTAAAAAGGTTTTTTATCAATACTGAATGAAAAATAATTCAACCAATTAATTATTTTTAACAAACTTGTATTTCGCTAAATCAAGGGTAAGAAAATTAAATACGAATCATAACTGAAGTGTTACCCTCAGAATTATAGGTTGCGTTCAGCATGAATTTCCAAATAAATACACTAAGGTTGTAGTAAATAAGATAAAACATTTGGGATGTGTAGAGTGGTAGGCCTATGTATAAACAAAATGAACTCTTAAATATAAAGGAATTATATATACTATATATCATATGTTGGCCTAAGAACATAAAAGGGGTCTAAAATTTGCTATCTATTAAATTCAAATAGGCGAATGCCATCTAGTAGTAGGGCGTACTGAATACAAATTAGCAGATCAAGTGTAAGAAGTGAGGCCGCATTAAGGCGCTGCCCTAATAATTAATTCTAAATATTAGTACTGTATTTTTTCCTCGAAGAGAGTTGATCCCCATTTTGTCTGTTTTTTTTTCTTTTTTCACCTGGCATTGACCTAATTAATCCCCCCTTGAACCTCGTTCTCTTATACAAATGACTTTAGCCAGAAAAAAAATAATAAAATTTGCATTTGTCATAAAGTAATAAAGTAAATAAAAACAGGACTGTTAGTTTTAAAAACGTATCATAAGTGAGTGACAAAATTATTTAGAAATTACTGGATATCAAAGGATATTAGAAGCTAACGACAAAACGAATCACTTGAGAATTTAAATTGTTGAACAATAACACTAGTCGACAAAAAAGATATGAAAATCTAGAAGTATTACTCAAATATCATTTCAGTTTTGCCCCATCAGGCACAGTTCAGCCCATTTTTTTCGACCAGTGAGTGTACATAACAGATTTTACGAATGAATGATTTTTAGAAAGCCAAAGAACTATAGAATATCGTAAATATATGCTTTTTTCGAATTAAAAATAATTTGAACATTCTAAATAAAAGCCATTTTAGAGCACATTTTCTATTAAAATCTATTTTGTCTCTATATCTCTAAAACTGTGCCTGATGGAAAAATCCTAACTAGATATCTGAATTCAGAATGAAAAAATGCACTAGGTTCACTAATCAGATTACTTGTGAAGAAAACCTTGTCGACTAGTGCAATCGTTAGAATAGCACGGAGAAAGATGCAGCTTAAAGTTTTACTAACCTGTAAGTAATTATAAAATAGTTATTATTTTTGCTTTAATATTATTATCATAGATCTATTCAAAAAATGTCCCCAATTTTCTCTATTATTTGGAGAAAACCAAGCCTTTCAACAATACATTTATTATATTTAAAGACCATGAAAAATGTATTTTTAATTTTTTTTTTTCCTTAGTTTAGTACTTCTTTTCTGTCTCCATTATTTTCTGAACTTAATCAATTTAGCCTTTGCATGTATATTTTAGGAACACTCTGTACTTATTTATTCTAGGCCTATATTACAAAAGAGTTTCTCTCACCTCACGCACTTTTGTTTTCTTTGTGCCTAATTAATCCCCTAACGACAAAGATATGCGATCTGCAATGCTGGTGTTACTGCAGCATAGCCTTGTGACCAAAACCAAGCGAGTGACTCTATTTAATACAATCCGCAAGAGTAGAGATGTTTCCCATTAAATATACATCCAAAATAGGTATGGGGAGCGACGTTATTAAAAGCAAATGGCGCCCTTCACCGGGTGTGAATACGGCCCTTTTGCACTTTGCACCCTTTCTTTCCTCTCCCCACCCAGTCTTGCATCTCGTTTCCCGAAAAAGGGAGGGAACTCTTCCTTTGTACCCGTTTTTCTAAACACTTGCGCACGATCATGACATCCCGAACTGTGTTTATGTAATTTAACGAAGCCACTTTCCAAACATCTCTCTTTATAATGAAATGTAACGATAAGGAAATTTCGAGAAAATATTTTTAGATGATTATCGCTCTTTTTTTGTGCAAAAGTTTTCCTTCTAATTATATTTTCATTTGAATATATCATTTATATTCTTTAAAAATGTTCATTCACTTGAATTCGCACAAATTAAGAGAGAAAGAAAAGAATTCTATTATTCTTATTATTATGAGTCTCGTTTACAGAATTTCCAGATAACAATAGTTACAATCGATTAAAGCCAAGGGGAGAGAATATAAAAAGAGTAAGTTTTTTTTAACACGTAAATACTGGTAGTTACATATCCTTTCTTTTATTATGTATTTATAGTAGCAAGATTAATTAACCAGAGCGGAATACTCATTAGAACAATTATTTTGTTTATAAATTCAACTTTCTGTAAAAAAAAACTTTATAAGTAAAATTGTAAAGTCAAAAAATAAATTAATGCGGTAAAATATATTCATTGGGCTGCAAAAAACTAGGGAAATACATTGTCAATTTGTACAAAAAAATGTATTAGGGGGAGGGGAGGGGGACTGAAACCCTCACAGCCCCCTTCCCCAAAGGAACCAAAATCAATCCCATATTATTTATTTTATTTTTACTTTCTCTTACCTACTTTTATATGTATAGGGAGAGAAAGTATTGGATTCATGTCAAAAATTCGATGTCGAGATTTTGATGGATATACACCTCCCAGCTCGGGCAGCTCGTGGTCGCCATCCACGTACCCACAAGATGTGGGCCCCTGAGCAAAGTAAATAAATTCATTTAATATTTATTATTATTTGCATGAGTTTTTTTTTTATATTAGATTCCGACAATAAAGTACTGATATGAGTAAAGTATCGTATAAAAACATCAGATACAATATATTGATGTACAGCACTAGTAAATTATATATAAATACTAGTATAGAAACTCATAGGCGTAGCCAGGGGGGGGGTTTGGGGGTTCAACCCCCCCCCCATGGGACCCAAGCCAGACTAGATATTTAATACAAATTATATTTCACATAGGGTAAGAGAAAGTGAAATATAAGAATTTACTCTAGCTAAAAAAAAAAACCACAATGATTTATAAATACCCTAAAATAATCTTAAATTTTTGAAAGAAATTTCTTTATCCCCCCCATCAAAAATTTCTGGCTACGCCAATGTCGAAACTAATAAAATATCGATACTTTCTTTGTAAGTTCAGTGAGGGTCAATATTAAGTCCCACCCATTTTCTACATGTGATTATTTCATTGTTTAAAAAAAAAATACTATAGACCTATATTTTTTAATGGAAACTTTCATGGTTCGTATCTAGAAAATTTCCACTAAAGATTTTCATTTTCTTTTATAAAAACAATGAAATAATCACAAGTAGAAAACGCATGGACGGGACTTAATATTGTCCCTCACTGTACTTGTACTTTACAGACGTACATTTTTAGTTTTTTCCAATTTTTATTTTATTTTATTTATTTATAGGCCTATACTTATAAATTAAAAGCTTCAGCTCAGCCAGAAGTATCTAAATTATTTTAGATACAGGCCTCTAATGAATCATTATATAAAATTTTGTTTATTTTCAAAGATCCTGGGAACTCAAAATTTTAATTATTTTTCCGTGATTAGTAATCGACATTGCGAATGACGTTTTGATGAGAGTCAGAAAAAACTTTAACATTATTCAATAGTTATAAAATATTTTCAATCAATATATTGGTTAGAATTAGATAAATTAAGGTAATATATTAAAATGAAAGAGAAAGAGAGATATTTGTGAATTGATATTAGGTTTTAATTAAACGGAGCTTCTCTCTCCTCTATCAGCAGGGGTCCAAGTAGAAGATTTGCATGTTAATTGACAGACTGCGTGCACCCCACTCACTCACTCACTACACTATCTCTCTATCATTGGCGCATTGCCTTCCCCATCCCTCTTTTTTCCTTGTAGAGAGAATGAATGAAGGAAAGAACGGCTTAAATAATTAAAACGCAAGACTATTCACAAGGCTTCTACATAAAGAAGCTATTCATCTTCATAGCGAGCGGTTAATTAATCGCTTTATTTAAATTAATTCATTTGTAAAAATAATTTAGCAGTAGAATGAGGGTTGGAGAAGAAAAAGAACGCTTGCTAAAAATAAATTCGCAAAAAAAAAAATAATGATCACGCTAATTGTGTGATGAGACAGACTATCATGATATGAGTTTTACTTTCTCCTGCAGGCTTGAAAACAAAAAAGGTTAGTGATCAACATAACTTTTTTAATATCAAAAATTAAAGAATTAGTTTAAGAAAAAAAGCAACAGTTATTTTTTCTGCCTGATTTATAATAAACCATTTCGGTCTACCATCAAGATCTTTATAAGCAGACATGCCAAAAAAAATGTGAAAAAAAATTCATTATCTATTACATTGTTAAAAATTTTCAAGGGATATTCATAAACTTCTATATGAAGAAATATTTTTTTATTTTAAGGTTTTTTTTCAATTGATTGGTAACAATTCAATTCCGAAAAATAAATGAAAAAAAAAAACAATTCAATTGTTGTCGCTTAGGTGGGTCCCCTAGCACAACAATCTAGTTCTCCGCTACCCAGAAGCCAAAAATAAATAATACTGAAGATTGATAAAAGGCTTTTAATTAATGCATTATCTAAATTTGGTTTAGGTTCATAAAGTTCATAGTTGAAAGGAAATATTGAAATATGTGTTTTAATTTTCTATTTATACAAGAGAATCTCTCTGTTTTTATTATTGCTATTATATATAGGGTGTCTCAAAAAATAGTTTCAAGCGGAAGTTCAGAGATAGAGCACCCCTTGAGGTACCCGAATCACCCCCATGTATGTTATGCGATTTTTTATAGTTTTCGATTTATTAATTTTTTTTCTGAATTTTTGGGAATTTTCGACCTGAACAACTTTATTTTATTTATTTATTTTTTTTTTAAGTAGAAGACATTTCCCAGATATTTTTTTTTTTTGCAACTAAGTCTTTATAAGTTGTACTTTTATCCCTAAAATCTTCATAACTTTGATGAGAACTGTGAAAATGTTGGTGTAAATTTAAAAGTTTACGTTCCATGAATTACGACTTAAATTTTCAACTTTGAATTAAAAATCTAAACAGGTGACTTTATGATTCCTAATAGTTCTCGGAAATTCTCCAGACTCTCAGCTTTCATAATAATTTAAAAAAAAAATATTGCTACTTTGGCCATAAAATACAGCAAGGTGAAAAATTCTTAAAATTAGCAATCTGATTACCAAAAAAATATCTGCGAAATAAATGTCTTCTACTTAAAAAAAAAAATAAATAAATAAAATAAAATAAAAGTTGTTCAGGTCGAAAATTCCCAAAAATTCATAAATCGAAAAATATAAAAAATCGCATAACATACATGGGGGTGATTCGGGTACCCCAAGGGGTGCTCTATCTCTGGACTTCCGCTTGACACTATTTTTTGGGACACCCTGTGCACTGTATTATAATTATAAAAATCATTCTTTATATTGTAGTTGAGGGAATCCCAAAACCTGAAGAAAAGGAAGACTTTGTCTGTATATGGCTTATCAAATGTACCATTCAGTGGAAATCCCGGAAATGGTGTAGTTTCCCACACTCTGTCATCTGACAAAGGATCTATTAAATTCCAAGACATCCTCAAATTTAATTGATTTCACTATGAAGTCTGTCAATAAATAACATACTCTATTTCTGCTAATGAAGAAATGTGACTGTGAAAAAATGATGAGCCGGGACGAGAAGCAAAGAAATCTTCTTTTGAATAATGAAAGGCCAATTGGAGTCAAGGATTCAGATCCCGTCTCATGCGATAAAAATTTATTTCAATTGATTGGCTACCAATCCAATTGAAATAAATAGAGGCGGTGTCTAAATGGCTTTCGATGCCGAAAAAGACCTTAAATAAAATTTAAAAAAAGGCCAGATATTTCATCCCTGTATATTTACGAGAATAAACAACACAAATCAAAAATATTGATTAGGGCCTGTTTTTTTACTATTAATTTCAGACATTTTTTTTTTTTAATAAAAATAAATTTAATCTCCAGAGTCTCTCTCTCTCTCTCTTGAAATATAATATTATTTTTAATAATGGAAAATTAAATTGATATGATAAAAATTAATCTAGCATTTTATATTACAGTTATTATAACATGTTCTTGATATCAAATAATAAAAAAAAATATATCTATAGCACACACAATTCATATGTATGTTTAAATGACAAGGTAAAAAATGAAAAAAATTATTTTGGCTACCTCTAAAATAATTCTCAGAATTAAGAATATGTAAATTTTATTTTTTTAATTAAAAAAAAAGCAAAATAAAAAAGTAAAAAGAATATAGGCAAAAAAGTTGTTAAACATTCTCCAGTGGCGCAACCAGGGGAAGGTTTTTAGGGTTTCAATCTCCTTCCCCTCCCCAGGAAAATTCAAATTACTGTATATTATGTATATTACAAATAGAAAAGGAAAAATAGCAGCCTGCTTTTTTTTGAAAAAAAAAAAGTTCCTTAAAAGAAGTGTCAACCCCCAGGAGCAATTCTGGTTGCGCCTCTGCATTCCTTAATTTTTTTTTTTTTTTTTTTTTTGCTGGATATTATGATATGTGTGAATGGAAAAAATTGTGAGTGTTTTTCTAAAAAAAAAAAAAAAAAAAACTGTCTTATAAACAGTTTAGGTGAACTCCCAAGTTTCGTAAATTCTGCAAGTTTTTTTCTTTTGGAGAGGAAAAATGTGTTAATTAACTTTTTATGGACTTTTAGTAATAATTTCTTTAAAGTAAATAGCACAGGAAAAATAACGTTTTTTTCTACAAATTAAACTTAAAGTTGTCTACCTAATGGTAATATTCATAGGTAAATATTTGGTGAAATTTCTCAAAGAATTTCTTTAAGTTTTTTTACTCAAGAGTAAAAATGTTAGTAGCGCTACCGTGGAAATATTACTTTAAAATAAAAATTACTTTGAAGTAATAAAATCAAGTAGCACCACCACTTTGTTACGGTAAAAGTGATAAAATTTCGACGTAATTTCTGAAGTTATTTTCCCATAAAAAAAACCCTTTAATATAACCTATAAGTAAGTCTAACCTAAAATAACTTATAAAAATAACTAAAGGTAATATTTGTCACTGTAGAGTAAAAATGTCTCTTCAGTATTATTTTTAAGGAATTCTTACTATAAAAATAGTCAAAATGACTTAAAAGTGAAAATAATCTTTAAAGTAATATTTAAATAAAGATGTCGTATTGTATAATGGTTAAATAATAATAACCTGCCAATTAATGAAATAAACAATAATTTTGGATAAATAAAGACCATTACTTACAAACTTATGTAAATTTGTACCTACCAAAATAATTAAACATGATTATTAGCCGTTTTTTGAAAATGTTGGTTTTATTTATTTTGACATTTATAAAAAAATATTCGTAAAACTACATATTTGTTAGGGCGCACAATTTTATTCGAAGTATAATCATTATATTAATCAAAAAAATTTCGAGCGTTTGTATTTTCTTCCAATCCATGTCCTCTTTCGCCTGTGAATAAAATTTAACATTTTTCGCCATCTTCTTTTACCATTAAAATAGACATATTTCTTGATAAACTTGCATGATGCCATTTCTTTAAAATAATTTCCGAATATAAACGAATGGAGAGCCGAGGTTCAACTATCGAATAATTGGGAAAAATTACCAAACCTTCACGTAACCATTATGTACCTATTACGAATCTGTAACGTGATTATTACCGTTCCAGCTAAAGTTTTTGTGTGGTAAAAAGACCACAATCCTATTCCCCACTTTGGGAATTATCCGGTAATCATACCGATATAAATACGTTGCGCTCTCTGGTAAAAATTACTTTAAAGTTAACTTCAAGGTAACAGTGTAGTCATTTAAACTTTAAATGCTGCTTGGGCTAAAAAAAAAAAAAATAGAAAAACTTTTACCACAATGCTCACTTATAAAATGGTTTTTAAAAAAAAATTACGTATTTTTCTTTGTCAGTTTGACAGCTTAATCAATATATTGGAAGTTTTAGCTTCAAGAGTGCGTAAAAACTTTATTAATAATTCAGACATGTTAGTCTCCTCCTCATCCTAGAGAGAAATTTATGAAAAACTTTGCTGCCTGCTTCCCAGACATATTTTCACATTAATGCATTGTTGTCGTCTCTTCTTTGGCGTTCTCGCATTTTGTATCTCTTTTTTTCGCCTCTCTCTCTCTCTCTCTCTATCTAAAGAAAAAAAAAATCTTGTTTTTTGGGTAATTTATTTTTGAATATAGGCCTATAAAAAAATATAATGTCAGGGAGGTGGATGACTAATTATAAGAAAACGAAATTTAAATTTAAAATGAAGTCAAGTTGAATGGATTAACTAAAGTAACGAGCAATTTAATAATCCCTTACAAAATTTTTATTAGATATATGATTGAAGTAGTATGAACGCACACCAATTGAGCAAAACGCTCTTGGGCAAAAGCAAAACGTTTTGCTCAATGCCAACGCACACTGATTAGGCAAAATGTTTTACATTGGACAAAATGTTTTGCCATTGAGCGTTTTGCTCATTCGGTGTTCGTTGGCATTGAACAAAATGTTCGACCATTGAGCAAAAACGCTCATTGACAAAGTATTTTTCTCATTGCCAAAGCACACCAATTGAGCAAAACGCTCAATGGCAAAACATTTTGTTCAATGATGTCGAATCATTCTCAATTGGGTTTTGCCTCATCAGTGTGCGTTTACCCATAGAAAAGCATTGAAAAAACAGTTTTAGGCACGATTAGTCAAAAAACGTTTTGTCCAAGAGCGTTTTTGCTCGATTGGTGTGCGTTCAGCCTAATATAAACGAGAATAGTAATCTTTTATTTGAACTACCGTGTATTCATTATATGCAATATATAGAGAGAGAAAGAGATACAAAATTCACATTTCATTTAGGAAATTAGTCAGATCTTTTGTTTGAGTCAAGAGCTGTATGTTGTTCCCGAGTGTCGTCATTAAGCAAGAAAATTTAAATTTTTATTGAGCTCTCTAGCACAAGAGCGGCTCTCTCTCTCTTATATGTTCAACTGGAGTATTGTTGGTGCAGCGTTTTGAGTGGTTTTGAGTTTGCCGCAGGCGGGTTTTGCAACTAGTTATATTTCGGATATATATATATACATGTATATATAGAAAAAGCAAACAATATATTTATTTTTGACTCCTTTATGATTGTCTCTCTCTCTCTCTCTTTCCCATGGGAGAAACAAAAATATAAATAACCATCAATTCATTATTTTATTTCAATTGGTTATACATTACGTTACATTTTCTTTGACGAGTTTAATTGAATTTACTTTTGCAAAAACAGAAAGAGAGAAAAATAGGAAGAAGAAGAACGTAAAGAAAAAAAAAACGGAATTAATTCTAAAATATCAGAGAGAGAAAGAGAGAGATGTGTGTCGTCGTAAAAATGTTGGAAATTTAATTTGGAGCTTTAAAAAATACGTGCGATGTGTTTTTTTTCTCTAAAAAATCGAATTCGAAGGGCTTAAAAGTGATAGAAAATGGGAATCAGTGTGGAGGCTGAAGAGAGAGGGGGGGGGGGGGGCAAACTCACCAAACAGATGCAAGTTTTGACCGAGAGATATATACGATTTAAAACACTGTTGTATTTTAAAAGATTTTGTTTTTTTAGTTGTATTTAAACAATTTATTTGCAGGAATGGATTAAGTAATTGGTTATTAATTTGATAATTTCGTATTAAATAGAATTCTTTTTTGACCATGAGTGAACCGAGATTGTAATTATTAATAGATATATAAATAGATTATTATTTTATTAATAAAATAGATAAAGGAACCTTTGCCTTGTTATATTAAAAAATAGATGAATTTTTTTATTAAAAATTTATTCAAGACATATGAAATGACTTTTCGGTATTCATCATCGTAAGAACAAAAAATTATTTACCTCATGGTTACAATAAGTTTTTTATAATTTGATACTTTATATATACAATGTTAATATTATATGTATTTTTAGTAAGGACTGAAGATGGCTCTTATATTATAAATTATTATTATATAAAAGGTGATTTGCGACTTAAAATTGATAAATATTTTCGAGATTTATATATTTGAATCAGATAGATAATTAGTATTCAAAACATCTCGATTCTTTTCGGACTTAACTAACAATTGTAAGTCATAGAGATATATAGGCCTATCTAACCAAGCTGTGAGTGTTATTTACTGGCGAGGCCAAACATCCTATAATATAAGGAGGAATTAGTTTTATTGGTGTTGGTCGAGGGTCCGGTGGCCTGGTGCAATGGACAGCACGCCTATGCCCCGGAAAGGCTGGAGATCCTGGGTTAGATTCCCGGGAGCGATAAGATGTTTGGCCTCGCCTAGTCATCTAAATTATGATTTTTTGTAAAATATATTTTTACATTTATTTTAAACTATCAATTTTAACTAACCAAGCTGTGAGTGTTATTTATTGGCTAGGCCTTTAATACCAAATTTTTTAAGGCCTTACCACCCATAAATAAGCAGATAGTAGTTTGATCACTCTCCCGAAATCACCCATATTTTAGAAAAGTTAAGTTAAAAGATCTGTACTAAAATCAGGATTCGCAGTAATTTAATGATTCATTGAATCAGAGATTCCAAGTAGCAAGTAAATGATAATTTTTGTACATATCAAAGAAAAGAAAATTGTATATGATATAATTGACAAAATTTATCCTGATGAAGGTCATGATTGACAACTAAAATGTCGACGAATAAAAATAAATAAAAGTTTTTTTTATTTATTTATTTTTTTATTCCCCTTTTTCGGCTACAGAGGCCATTAGGGTTTTAATTTTACATATATATTATTGCATTTATAATACCGATGGCTACCGGAGGACGTTCTACACGCTGATTTCTGGGGGTCACCAATCTCAGATTTCGCCGTGCTTAGCATTGCTTAACAGCAACGATTGTGGTGACTTTTTTTTTTTTATTTAATATTCGGGTTGAAAAGTACCTGATTAAATCTCCACAGGTACTAAAATATTATTTCTTAGACAAGCAATCTTTCTGAATTATGGTATTAATTCTTTCTTAATGATTGATTTTCTTATACTGAGGCGGATTTCCTCAATCCCTATCTTTATTTATAGCTAGGTCAAAAAAAAAATTGTGAGTAATATGTAAAATTTAGATGTAAATTTTGTGGCTGCTCTCTTGTCTTATTTTTCTTGTTCCATTGTAATTTTTTTATAAGATTTTTTTTTCGTATTTATTTCCTTCTCTTTCTTTCTCTTTTTCTACACGTGTTTGAATTTTTTTTCCACTTCTATAAAAATGGAAGGAAAATTTTCTAGTTCAGTGAATTTGCGGAAAGAAATAAACAGAAATTATTGTTTCTTTGAGCATTTTCATAAATTTAAACATAGCTTCCCACAGAAATTTAATATTTACACATGATGTTTAAACAAAATAAATAATACATAAAATAATCAAGTTTTTTTTTATTTTGCTTGGACTGTATAGTTCCAATTACTCCCCGAGTTTTGGCAACCATTCTTCTTGGGAAACAGCAGGAGGGTTTTAATAACCAAGAAAATCAAGCCCTATTCATTGATTATACTATAAACGTTGATTGAAGCAAGAGAAAAATAGCTTTATTTTATTATATAAACGTATAGCTATAATGAGGTAATAGAATATTAGCCTTTTTAGGCGGTTTAATTTCAGAGAAAGGCAACTTTAATTGCCCCCTCTCTCTCTTGTATCAAAATTCCAAAATTTCCAAGTGGATCTTTGGTTTCAAAGGGTAAATAAAATATTGCGAGAGAAAGAAACTCAACAACAACAAAAACTTTGAATTATAAAGAGTTTAATTATATATATTCTTAAAAATTAAAAAAAAAAAATTGTATTTGAATAACAAAAAGTGGAAGGAATATTAATTAATTATCAATGAAACGGTATGTTCGCCTTTGTACTTTATTTATTTAATAAGGCTATTCAAGATATTTCTTTAAAAAATTAATAAATAAATCATCGCATTGTTATCGACAATCTTGCAAGACCCTAATCTAATTGACTTGATTTTTATTCGTCCATTTTAGGTATGAAAAATTGATATACCAAACGTTGCGGGTTCGGACCCCAGGCAGAAAAAAGGTATGAAAAATTCCATTATCGGTTTTTGATCCAATCGGTTTAGGAATTCTTGGCATTGGTGTAGAGGTTAGCGTGCTAACCTCGTATACCAAACGTCGCGGGTTCGGACTCCAGGCAGTCCGATGATTTTATTTAAGACAATTGGATACCAAATGGCTTAAATAAGAATGCCTGGACCCCATATATGTATATTAAATCAATAATGGATATCGTAAACGTCTTATATGGCCTGAGTTGCCGAAAAGACAGTGTGAATGCGAGTGTGAATGAGAAAAAAGTGTGTGAATGTTTTTTTCTTGGCAACAAAGATCTTATTCTTACCTACCATCGCTACGGTACTTAAAGTTTTTGATACAAAATTAAATGAAATACATTGTCTGATGTTGAAATTTTAATAACAAAAATCTGGTGGAACTGGTCGCACAGATTTTTTGTGTCGATATGTATTTAGTTTCCGACAGTACAGTACATTCGAATTTCAAGATGTAAAATTTATAAGTATGGAAAAATATTTATATTTTGTTACCATGGCAACCATTTCTCTTATCTTTTCTATGGGGTACAAGAGTAAAGTGGTCTTCAGAAGTTTTCAATCGCAAAATGAGAATATACATTTTAAAGAGCATCTAAAAAATAATTGATTTTTGAATTTTAATCAAAATCGTTGGAGCGAATTTTGAGAAAATCAAAAAAAACTGAAAAAGTACATCAGTAAAGTACTAGTACTCTTTGGCCGATTTTGATTAAAAGCTTATTTTTCCGGTCCCGGGGGGTGTTTAACTTAAATAAAAAATTTCAACCTCCTAGCTCTTTCCGTTCTTGAGCTCTTTTGTTCACAGACACACAGACAGACAGATAGACATACAGACAGACACATCATGTCGCGAAAACCACTTTTTTAGATTCAGGGGACCTCAAAATGTATATCCATCAAAATCTCGACATCACATTTTTGACATGAATCCAATACTTTCTATATAGCCTATATATATTACATAATACAGTATATAATAATACATAATATAATATGTATATTATATATATGTAAGAGAAAGTAAAAATAAGTGCGGGTGTCATTCTGGAAGCTTTTTGAAAAACATCTGATAGCAAATTTTACTACAATAATATTGTCTTCGGTTTGAAGGGCTGAAAAATTTATTTTGAAAGTAGAAAAGTTTTTACATAAAATTTTATATAAGCACTTTATTGTTGATTTGCTTTAATATAAAAGCAATTATTCATTTTTTCTCCCTCATTCTTAATTTAACCTTTATAATTCTTTCTTTTCTTGATTGCAAGTTGAAGCTTACGTTGCGTTGCGTGAGAGTAGATCATAAAAAGTTATTAAAATGTCAATTATCTTTTGAAGCAGCATTAAAACCAAAATCGGGTAAACCATTCAAAAAGTTTTTTTTTTTTTTTTTTTTTTTTTTTTTTTTAAGAGCAATTTAGAAATACAAGAGGAAAATATTGAATTTATATTAAAGAAAAGTTTTTTTTTTAAAGAACTTGAAAATAAATTTGAAAAAATTATGATTTGAATAAATAGGTACTTGAAGATTTTTTTTCCCTTCATTATTATTCTTGTTAAAGAAAAAATGAAAATTCAAAACTGGCTATTTTTTCTATTTACTAAATATTAATTAAAAAGAGCTTAGAATGTCTCAAGACTTTCCTATAACAAGATCAGACTAGAGATAAGTTTAAAAAAATGTAATCATTAATATTACTGAACAGTAATAGAGATTATACAGTCAGAGTCGGTCCTACGGGGGAGGAGGGAGGGCAAGCCGGACGAGACACGAAGCACTTTTGAACAAAATCGAGCAAAGATTACTTTACTGATGTACCTTTTCAGTTTTTTTTTTCAATTTTCTCAAAATTCGACCCACGATTTTGATTAATATTCATAAATCAATTATTTTTTAGATGCTCTTTAAAATGTATATTCTCATTTTTCCCTTGAAATTGTTTGTAGACCACTTTGTTTGTACTCTTCTTCATAGGAAAGATAAGAGAAATGGCTGCTATGGAAACAAAATATAAATATTTAATTGAGGTGTATAGCTGATAATATGATTTATTTAAGGTTCAGGAAATCTCCAATGAGCAACGCAGCTAGTTGTTTTTTCAATTTTTATTAAATGCAAAGTGCCCAGGGCCCACCTTTCGGTTTCGAAAATATAAATATTTTCCCATTATATTGTAGGGTAGAATGAGTATGTAATATTGATTCACACAAAAAATCTGGTATGACAAGCACAGTACACAACTTTCAATTATCAAAGATAAGAAAAAGCTGTGTGCTTTGCGACCAGTCGCACCAGATTTTTTGCGACCTTTTCTTCAGCCTCAACTAATTTGTTATAAAATTATTTTTGAAGAAAAACTGAAACCGATGATTTCTCGAGATCCTTCAGTCTAAAACTAATAGCCAACATAATTTAAATAAAAAAAAATATATATAAAATGTTATTTGTGTAATACCAAGGGACCTGTCAAGAAGAAAAAAATTTTCATTTGATTAAAATGTTAAACATGAAAGTGAAATAAAAAAAAAATGTAATTTCGAAATTGAATTCAAGTATATTATTATTATTACTCTAAAAACACGCTCACACAAACACTGTGTGATTCGTGATGAGGAAGAAGAATAATTAAATAAAAGCAGAAAGAGAGAGAAGAAGAAGAACAAGGTTCTTTACAAATACAAATTTAATGAGAACATAAAACACAGTTTTGTGTTGAAACATTCCCCGAAAGTTCAACAACGAAACAAGAGTTATTTTCATCATCGTTGAAATGTCGCTGCTGCTGTTGCCGTATACGTATAAAAGCAAGCAGCAAGAAAACTTTAGACATGACATTATTATAACTATTACGTATTACGTATTATTATTTTTTATTTTTTATGTCAAAAAATAAAGAGATAAGACCATCGTCTACCTGAAAGGCAAACTTTTCTCAAACCTTTTTTTTCTTTTAATAAAAATGCATAACGAAAAATAGCTTTTGATGTTTGAGATAATTAATTTTTTTTCTTTATTAAAAAAAGATATATAGGGTGGTCCTAAAAATTTGAATTTTAATGTAATATTTTCACATTCGACTGAGATTTGCAAAGTGGCCCCAAGACAATATAGCGTTCAAGTAAGTGTAGATTTTTTGAAATTTAAAGAGAATTCTCGTTTATTAGGTTCTGTTTTTTTTTCTCTCTCTTAAGGGAAAGTAGAAACTAAAGATCGTCGCTTAGTGTTAAAAAATTACGTTAAGTTCGGCACAATCCTGGTCTAGTCAATCAGAGAGCTTTATTTTGAATTATCACGTCTGTCATTTTATTTTTTTTCCTAATTTATTTGATTAATATTTGATCCATCCACGTACCCACAAGATGTGTGCCCCTGAGCAATGAGGCCACTTAAACACTGTCCCTAGTTATTTCAATTGATTGGTATCCAATTCAATTGAAATAAATTTTTTCACCTAGCGAACCCTTGACCTGTGGAATCAGAAGCTAATGTTCTACCTCTGAGCCATAAGTGAATGGCAATTTTCAAGACTAAAACAAATTTAATATAATATTTTTTTAATTATTCATAAAAAAAATAAATTTATTAACAAAAAACCGGATTGGAAAATTCAATTTCAGATAGGTAGGCCTACAAATTAAGAGTACACTCCTCTTATGGCGTTTTTTAAAACTTAAAAATTGTTACTTGGATCATGTTAATGATGTTTATATAACCTATTATAATCATAGTCGTAAATCAGAATTTTTTTTGATTGGAAGTTTTTTAGACGATCTTTACCTCCTCCCAAGTGAATAAATTTAAAGAATACATGTCTATTTTGTACAATTCCCTTAATAGTTCAATACTATTTCCGTATCTATATTTTAATTTTTTTTGGAGGGGGGGGGAGGATTTAGGGGGTAAGTGGAGTGGTTTGAACGCCCTGATTACAATAATGAAGTTGTAAAAAATGGAGCTGATATTTTTTAAAATAGATTAGAGAGGAATTAATAAAGTAATAAAAATTCACTTTTGTATGAAAAAAAAAGCATTTTTTTAAATAATAATTTTCTTCCATTTTTATTTTATAGTAATAATTATCTTGATTCATATTAAGAGAGCATGTTTGTGAAATTGTTGTTGTTGTAATTACACCAAATGTGTAATTACCTCTCTAAGCGATATCTCCCTCCTAGATATCATCATTAAGATCAAATTCCACTTTAAGGGGTTCGATTAAAGAATAATTTCCATATCAAAGCAAAATTTTGTTGTAACCATTTTAACATGGATGAGTTTTCAACTATAAAATATCTATTTATAGGTGGTTGGCTGGGTTTAGAAGAGAGAGAGCGAGAAAGAGAGAGAGCATTAATGAAAGTCTATAAATTTTCCCAACCTCAAAGCAAGTGGAAGGGCATGATTCAAGGGATCATAAAGAAATTTCTCCGGGGAGTAGAAAATAAAAAAAATATTCATTCATATTAAAAGGAAAATGGGGAAGGTTTTTTTTTTTTTTTTTTTTTAAGGGAGAAATATTCGAATTGGGCCCACAACCGACCGACTCAGGCATATAAAAAAGGGGGACATACACACACAAAAGGGATAAATTTTATTTAAACCAACTTCATTTCATTGTTTTTCTACTATAATACAATTAATAGGGAGAGAGAGAGAGAGAGAAAGTTAGCGAGGTCAGCAAATGTTGGTGACCTTAAGGGGTGAAAGAGAAAGAGAGAGAGACCCAAGGGTTTCTTAAAGGGAAACGATCCTAAAAATAAAATAAAAAAAATGCGTAAAATTTAAAAATTATATTAGACTATCACGATTCATTTGCATGATTCATAAAATTGGTAAATGGGGATCGTGAGAGGAAAATTTTACCAAATTCTTTTGGATATGTCTGTAGCCATTTGTTTTGTTTACATTTTAAACAACGGTTGGCCAACCGTGGCCCAAACCAAGTATCAATGCTTAAATTTCTCACATTTATTGATGATTTCTAATTATAAGCTTATTTATAATACAAGTAATAATTAAAATGTGTTATAATAATGATCTTTCGTCCAGTGGCAAAGATCTAGCCTTTATATATAAAAAATCTGGTGTGAGTGGTCGCACAGCACCCAACGCCTTCCGTAAACCCAAAGTTCTGTTATGTGTTTGTTACCACTTTTACGACGTACCATATAGAAATCTGTCAGTAGTAGTATTATACAATATATGTTTAGATTCCTGTCCTAAAAAATAAAAATAATTAAATTAGTCTGCTTAATTCAGTTAAATTAGTGTTATATTTACCTTTGATTTTCCAGAAAATTGAAGTTTTTTCTCTTAACACTCATAATATTAATTAAAAAATTAAGAATTTTAAGTTTTTTGAGATATTTTATTAACACACACACACACAGATGCAAACGTCGAGCGAAATAATATACAAATTTCGTTCTAGGGTCTGTTTGATTAAAAGTTTAATATTAATGTTATTTCCTGTCCAAAGGGGGTTGGAGCTCAGAACCCCCTGCCATCCTGATATCGTTAGAGAATACAGTAAAAAATAATACATTATTAGCAAACAGACAAACAGTTCAAATATAACGTGGTATGCAGCATTATTTATTTTCCACATCTATATATTAAAGTATTTATAAGAAAACCAATAATAATTGTAAATAAAACAATAATTACTCTCAAATATATATTTTTTTTTTAAACACACTTTTTCCCACTCACTCTCACATTCACACATATATACACACAGTCTTTTCGCCAACTTAGGCCATTTAAGACATAAACGATGCTCTTCTTCTTCTTCTTCTCTCCTCGCCTTGTCCCGTGATGCGGGGTCGGCACATCTCACTCTTTCCCTCCAACCCTATCATGCGTTTTTGCGACCGGAAGAAATAAGACCGGCCGGTCTGACGCCTGTTCAAAAGAGGAAGGAAAAGACAGACATAGTACAAAGAACTGAAGGACTGCCTGTCCCAGCTCGGGCAGCTCGTGGTCGCCATCCACGTACCCACAAGATGTGGGCTCCTGAGCATGGACTTAAACGATGCTTATAATTTATTAATATTGGGGTTCAGGCATTCATTTGCAAGATTTTGCAGACAATTTTATTTTATTTCTATACCCTTTCAGGATAACGTTTAGGTTTTATATCTAGACCATATTCAGAACCGGCTGGGGAGAATATACTGTAAATATTTCGAGGGACACAAAATATATGATCAACAAAGGAATTTATAAATAATTTAAAGAGATTCTCCTTAGATTGGTATATAAATCAATCAAGTCTAATTTAAGGCGACTCCTATCTTGATCAAATTTCATAAAGTAAAAGTTTTGTCATAGTGGATTTTATAGTCACTGTGGCGATTGGAAAAAAAATTAGAATCATTTAATTCAATTGCTGTGAAATATATTAATAATAATAATGACAAAATTTTTTTCATATGTAAAATTGATCAAATTTACATGACTATAAGAGAGAGACAGAGAGAGTGAGCGAAAGTTGGTTTGGCAGTTTGTGCAAATGCATGCAGGTCTTTGCCTCCTGAACTGGGCGAATTATATTTAAATAAATTCTAACGGGACCTGAACTCACGGATATGGCCATAATAATTGGCATTTTGGTCGGAAATGAAATTTGACCGCTGCCTGGCATATTCTATCAAGTCCTACGATGTGAATAGAATAGAAAGTGCGAGGGTGTATGTATTACAGTTACACTCACACTGTTACTATAACACTCTCCCATGGGTTGCAAGAAAATTTATACATTCCTCTCTCTCTTTTAAGAGGGGGTGGTTCGAGTCCCGGCTAAAAGGGAGCTAGTCTGTAAGCATAACCATACAGTATTGAATTAAAAAGGACCATAAGTGTCCTTGATGGCCGACGGCCGAATCGATTGCTTCCCTGACCCTGATTTCTTTACTCCATGAAAAAAAAAAAACTTTAATAGTAGCCTAACCTTTTTTTTTTTAACAGATATTTATTTTTATTTCCTCTTAGCCGTATATGTTAGAAAGTATTGTCATGGGCGTAACTAGAGAATTTGGCTGGGGGGATAGCACAACATTCAATAAGAATCTTTTTACTATAAGGTATCCCAGTTGAGTCTCCCCCCCCCATCCATTCTCACATTTCTTATTTATTTTTTCCCTTTTTTACTTTCTCTTACCCTATGGCGATCATTTCTTCCTGGTTACATGTGACAGTCATTCTATTTGTTATAGCCTCTAACATCGATACACTATGTAAGAGATTTCATAAAAAGTTTATGAATATCCCTTGAAAATTTTTAACAGTGTAGGAATTTATTCTGAAAATAATTAAAATTCTTGCAACTTGGACACAAATACTTTTATACGCCTATTTGCTTTTTTACTTAATTTGCTTCTTTTTCGGCATCTGAGGCCATTTTCCCTATCCTATCTATTTCAATTGTTTGGTATCTAAATATTTAATTAATATGTAATAATTTAGTTTTATGTTTTTCTAATGTATTCTTATATTATGTTTTTCTATTGTGTTCTTTTAGTATGTTTTTATGATATGTTTTTGTATAATGTATTTATAGTATGTTTTTGTAGTATGTATTTATATTATAAAATATTGTAATTAAGAATTGCATGGCCTTGAAGCCCAACAATAAAAAAAAAATGTAATTTAAATATACCGGTATATAACGTTCACTTTTTATTTACTCCTTTTCTTCTAGTTTCCCAATGCGTCCGAAAATTTTCCTATTTCTTTGTCTATTTTTCCTCTTCTTTTGTATAAATTATTGTACAAAAAACAACCAAATGTAAATCTTAAATCTAAATTAAATAAAAAAAAGTGACTGGCCGATTACCAACAAAAATTTCAAGTTCAATTGCTCTCGTGTTGTTGTTGTTGTCGAAATGATTTGTTTCTTGGCGACAACAAAAGCGAAATAAAACAAAAAAAAAAGATTGTTGTTTTTATGTCGACACTAGTTTGTTAGCGAATAAAATATTCGCGAAACATTTTATTGTAGACGCTCTATGTTTTCCTTACTTTCATCTAACTCTCTCTCTCTCTCTCTCTCTCTCTCTGTCTCTCTTTTAAAACGGATAGCCAATTTACGTGTTTAATTTCCTAAGAAAATTAAACTGCAGAGGTGCAGGCGGTGGTGGTGGCAGTTTCCGCCCCCGTGAGCCATTCATCCACCCTCTACTCTCTCTTTCTCTCTCTCTCTCTGGTCATTACCAACTCTTAAGGGCTAACGAGGCGTACACGCACACGCACACGCGCGTGGTGCGTGACACATGCGTGAATGCACCAACAACTTTGCCCACCACTATACTGTACCCTACCGATTCAATTTCGGTACAATATTTTATTCCCTTTTATTAAAGCCACATGAAAGGGGACCCGAAATCGTTATTAACCAGAAAATCTTATGCACCAGTGACGTCACGGATTAAGAATTAGGATAATAATAAAGCAAAGGAGAATTTGTTCTATCATTTAATTTAACTTCAGTAATTATTTATTAATAATCCATCTTTTATTCTCTCGGTTCTCTTATTTTATTTTATTTACTATACAATTCAACTTTTATTAACTAATACAAATAGCTTCTCTTATATTTTGAAAAGTGAGTGAATACGTATTTGTATTTTGAAATTTCATAATTTTAATAAAAATATTTTTTTTACTTGTCATTAATTTTCAAAAAATGTTTTTTTTTTTTTAATTTCTTTAACCCCTTTTTCGGTATCTAATGCCATTTAGACTCCATCCCTATTTATTTCAAATAATTGATAATCAATTCAAATGAAATAAATTTTTTTAGGATTCGCAGGGACTTTGCAGCCAGGAGATTAAATAAACAAATATTTAATTTAATTTTTATTTGCCGACGTTTCGGTCGCCAACCCGACATTCACCAGAGCAAATAGAGAGACCTCCGAGCAACAAGTAAAAGATAATATTTTTGTACATATCAAAGTAAAAAGAAATTGTATTTAATTGCAATGAATATTAAAATACCTAAGATCGTGTATAATTGACAATATTTAAGTATTCATGTTTTGTAAAGTAGTATGAAGCTTAAATAGGATTTTTTTAATTTAATGTGTGACAGGACACAACTTCCAATTCCTTAAAGTTGAGTGCTGTGCTACCAGTCACACCAGATTTTTTTTCTTCTCATCATAAGTGCAATGGAAGTGTTTAATTTATGTGCTAAACGTCCTATTGAAAGCCAGAAAACTAATGTCATATAACACATTTTGAAAGAGTATAATATTCAACCCCCCACCCCTAATCACTTCACCTTGTTTATGACGATAGGTAATCCATAGACCAGATGACGTCACCCACGTAATAAAAACGTATTCAACTTAATGTTTCATGAAATGACAGATTAATATAGAAATTTCGTTTTCGTCCACCCCCTAAAGCTGATGTTTAATTCAATACCCAGGTTGGCACGACTGCCTGCCCGCTTTTTATCCCCACCCACACCCACGCAGTATCGGCAAAGTGATTTCTCTGAAACACCCCTGAATAACCAAGTGTCTTACACACCTTATATTATATAAATAAATATCGCCGCCCTTTGTCCGATTTGCACACAAAATATCATAGTTTAGGGAAATTAGAGATCTCCTATTTTGCACCCTTTGCATTTAGATTATTATAGGTCTCTCTTTCTCTCTTAAATGGACTTTAGAGAGGGTTAAAGGTTAATACCTGTTATTTTTCGGATTATTACAATTCAAGTTTTTAGTACTATATCATCATTTTTATTAGCTATTTTAGTATTTTAGTTCTCCTCCTCTCAGATCGTTTTGATTTTATCGTTAAATAAACGTCCGGATTTTATACGACTTTAAATTTTAATAATTATTAAGATTTTCTTAAATAAACAGACACAAAATATTCATTTGTTTTAATGATAAAGGAAAGTGTGTGCGAAGAAGCTACTTTTGTGTTGTGTTAAAAGATCATCATAATAATCGGAGAGGGGTTTTATTAACTTTTTAAAATTTATCGCAGCTAATTTGCTTTTGTTGTTTTTTATCGTTATTGCGTTACAAGTTATTAGGGAAAAATATAGTCATGGAATCGTGTCCTTGGATTGTTGCTCCATAGCTCCTACCCCCTCCCCAACTGGACCTAAACTTCCACTAAATATTAAAATTACAAGATTATTATAATTTTTTAACCTTTATTGGCTGGGATTATTTTTTTTATTCAGGATAAGGCCACACCGCCTCACAATACATATAAAATTATAAATTATCAATAAATAATATAAAAATAACAATACAATCGTAGAACAATATCAAAGTAATAACAATATAATAATAAAACAAAATCAAGGCAATTAAAATACAATAGTAAAACAAGATCCATGCAATAACAATACAATTATTATTTCTTGTAATGTACTGCGCTCAATTATTTATTGTAGTCCCGATCGTGATAAATGCTATGTTGTTATGAGAGTTGAATTAAATAAACACACATTTTCTGAGTTCCTAATCTTTCTTCTAAATTAATCTTTAAAGTTTTATTGCTCTTGTGCTCAAAGTGATAGTGGCGAAGAAATAACAATTTTTCATTTGTTTGTTTATTTATTTTGGGCTGCGACTGTCAGTGGTTTCGATGGTCAATATCCCATCATCAACAGGCCTACGGAATGATACAAATTATTGTACAAAATCTTTAGGAAGTTTAAATTAATTGCTTAATAAAATTATTATAGCAAGGAAATTGTGTAGGAATAGAATGCTAGCGGGAATTCATGCTAAATTTGCTATGCTTTACGATTGATTTAGAAAAGACTTTTAACTTATTGTTAGAACTTTATTTATATTCAAGTGCTTACATAAGCGTCTCAAAATAACGCTAACTTTGATTCCGTCTTGCCTTAAGCAACTAATTATTATTATTATTTGAAATTCCTACCCAAATTAATTTAAATAAAAAATATTTTTTTTTTTGCTATTAGAATATCTGAAGAAAATATTTAAAAAATTTGAATAATCGAATCCATCTATCCAAAACGTCACGGTATTCTTTAAGAAATCTTTCAAACATTTTAGTTTTTAAAAATTAATTTTAATTGCGTAGATCCGCCTCTGCATAACACAGTTACAAGTTATTTGATTGCCCGTAGCACAATGATAGAGTCAGGGGTTCACATCCCGTCTCAATCAACAAAATGTTCTCTTTACAAGAGATCTTCTGTCCACAAAAAGTAACAGATGAAACGTGTCAAGTTATGACTTATTAAAAAACAAATACCGGCCTTTTTAGAAAAAAAAACCCCGGTTTTTGAATTTCATAATTTTCTCTTGAAGCCGATTTTTGAAAACCTTAATAATAATTTAATTAAAAAAAAAAAATTAATAAAATAAAAATAAAACATTCACTTTCGTTAGTGACTTTAGTGTAACGAGTTAACCAGAAAAAAAGAAATTTCAGACTCTGCTTAGAAAATTAATTATAAGGTTTCTTCCACCCTCGTCTTTAATTAGAAGATCGGATGATTCAGGGAAAGTCATATGACCTGTTTGTCACCCCTAGCAAGCAGCTAGATGGTGGATAAATATATTTCATTACTCTACTGGATAAATGAATTGAGAATGCAGTGTTGCAACATTTAACACTTGTTCCTTTCACAGAGGCTTTATTTACTAGCATAAGCTTACTCTGTCATTCACAAATCATTTTAAGCCCCCGGGTGTGGCATGGTAGGTAGCGTGCCTACCTCCTATGCCAAACGTCGCGGGTTCGGACCCAGGCAGTCCGATGATTTTATTTAAGCCATTTGGATACCAGATGGCTTAAATAGAAATGCCTGAACCCACAATAGATAATATATATTACAACGGTTATCGTCAAAGTCTTAAATGGCCTAAGTTGCCGAAAAGACTGTGTGAATGTGTGTGTGAGTGTGAGTGCGAATGAGAAAAAAAGTGTGAATGTTTTGAAAAAAAAAAAAAAAAAAAATCATTTTAATTAAGTTCTATCTATGACGTCAAAAAAATATTGAATAGATTTAAATGTAAATTGATCTATTTAATTTTAATGTGATAAATATTGGCTATGGGGAAGGTATTATTAAAAATCCAACCCCTCCCCCAATTTTTTTTATATATCTTTACATTTCAGGACAAAAGGGACCCGAAATGAAAAATAATTAAAATGTGTTATAGCTAAATTTCACCTATTCGTTGTTTTCACCTATTCGTTACGAGTTAGTAACTTGCGCGACTAACTGCATATAAGGGGAAGTGAGTTTTATTGGTGCAGGTCGAGGGTCCGGTGGCCTGGTGCAATGGATAGCACGCCTATGCCCCGGAAAGGCGGAGATCCTGGGTTCGATTCCCGGGGACCATGGGATGTTTGGCCTCATCAATAAAGAACACTCACATGTCTTGTTAAAAAAATTAAAAAGTGTGTGTGTATCTTTTTTTTTTGTTAATCTCTGGAACTATTCATCAGATTAGGATTAAGAAATTTGTTGTCATAGGTGGTTGTAAGTTTACTTAAAACGATGAGTTATTCGGACCGCACGGGACGGTAAAATTGAGCTGTAAATTATTATTGCTGAACCACCTTTGAAATTAACACATTTAGGATTGGCGTTACATACGATATCAACACTTTTGTTTACATTTTTCTTATTTCTACATTTTTTCATAATTCAAGATTTTAGTGTCTTCCAAGTTTCCTGGATTTCTTGGACATTAGATTTTATTATGGACAAATCCAGGAAAGTGAGAGAGTTATTCTCCTCGATCTCTAGTGTATTTTATCTTTTCATTATAGGCCTACATATTTATTTAGTATTGATATAAGATAATGAAAATATAAACGATCAGATGTCAGATGATAACACAGTTAAAATATTTAATATAAGAAATGTAAAATATTTCCACTTTCTAATAACCTTTTTTTTAAAATCCTTTATAATTAAAATAAATTCTAGCAGCCTAATTGACTGACTCCTATCCACACATCTATATTTAATTGATACAGGACCAAGGGAGTTGGCAGCCAATAAGTGAGCCTCTATATTAAATAAAAACTCTCAAGTGTTGAGACGTTTCGGCTTTATTCTGCTAATGCCATCATCAGTCAATTAGAGCTGGAAAGTCATACATTTAATTAATTTTTAAGTTGTTAATCACAAATACAAATAAAATATTTTATATAAGATATATAAAAAATTCTTACAGTATAAGTGTATAGAGTTGTTATATTAAATATTTCTTTATATACATTATTATGTGGTATATAAATAATTTCAATTTGTATGCTTCCAGTCATTCAATACGTGTGTATTCGCTTAAGTAACAGTATGCTTTGATAAAATGTTTATTAATTTACAAATATATATTATTCCTGAGATGGTCTAATATCAATGACCTCTATTATTAGGTCACTGGCTGAGGTGAGAAGCCGATAATAAATATTTATTTATTTAATTTAACATATTTGAGAAGGCAATAAACAAGTAAATCCCATAATACGGTCAAAAGGTTAAAAGAAAGAAAAAGAAAAGTATTACACTTTTATGAAAAAATTAACTTTATATAAAAAACATTTTAATCTCAATAATGAACTAATTAATATACTAATGATTTTTACTATTTTTTCTCTTACACACACCTATATTGACAGCAAAGCGTCATTGTCATTCAAGAAGGAGAGATAGAAATTACTCAACCCGTCGCAGTCAGTCTGAAAGTTTAAGGCCCTCCCTTGGTCCTGTATCAACTATATCTACAGCCACTCAACCTTATATCTACATCTATATTTAATTTGAGAGTTTTTCAGTTTTTGAGATATATTCCTTATTCCCGCGGTGCGGGGTCGGCGGATCTAATCTTTCCCACCATTCTCCCCTATTATGCGAGGAAGGATAGAATAAGCAGGCCCGTCACACGGTCTAACTCCTGTTGAAAATATACAAGGAAGAGACAGACATACAAAGAACAGAAAAAATGCCTGTCTCAGCTCGGGCAGCCCGTGGTCGCCAACCACGTACCCACAAGATGTGGGCCCCTGAGCGAATTGAATTTTAATGCTCTATTTTTAACAAATTTATTTTCAATCTCACATAATTAACAGGAAATGAGACTGTTTTGAGGTCAAATAAATTTGAGTGGATTATATTAATCAAAACTAACACATGCTATTAATATATTGTTTTAAAAATTTTGTTGTTGCTTATTGATTTTCTTCTTTTTTTTTCCAGGTGAGTCGCCCCTCCATTCTTCTTTCGTATAAATGACAACGGCATGTAAGTTGACACAACCCATAAACCCACCAATTATCTCTCTCTTTTCTAAGTATATAATCTAAACAAAATTAATGACCGAATCGGACCTCTTATTATCGTCAATTAAGAGAGAGGAGAGGGAGGGGTTAATATAAAACTTGTCATATCGAGTTGATTACCTTTACATGACTTAATGGCACTTTGAAAAAGAAAGATTTTTTTAATGATCGACATTTTCTAGATAACTCTCTCACTTTTTTATTTTTAAATTTCATTCCCCCCTCTCTCTTAAAAAGTGTCAAAGTATTTCAAAGATCAAATATTTATTGAAGGTAGTTTTTATATGTGTTTTTTTAATCAATATTGATTCCAACTTAATTACAAAGAGTAATCATTCATGGATTTTATTAAATGATTGATGCTCTTTGCAATCTGATTCAAAAAAAATATCATTTCAAAAAAAAGTTTTTTATTTACCACCTCCCCCCTTCTCCCCTATTTTTTTTCTCTCCCTTTTGGTTTCTCATTTCAAAAAGTTAAGCCTCTCTCTATCAAAGTAGGGATTTTTTTTACAATCCATTAATATAGAGTCATTTCGTTTTTTTTCTGATAAAATTTTAGTAGCAATGATCTATCTTTTTTTTTATTACAAACAATAAGACGAACTCATTCTCAATGGAGTATTATTATGGGTCAAGGATAACAAAAATTTAAAATAATTGTCAAACAATTTTTTATTTTTATTTTAGATGTTGGGCAAAGACGATCGTAAAATAAAATTTTTATAATAACATTACATCTAGCGTTTGAATTACATAATTAAAAGCAAAAAAGATTCTTAGGACAATTAATTTAAATTGTCAGTAAAATTTGGGCTACTAATATCATACTTTAATATCCAGGAAAAGAATAAACAAAAATTAAAATTGTTCCAAATGCTTTTTATTTATCAAACAAGTGCCATTACCAGAGGGGTGCGTCCCCTGGACCCTCTTGCTCGCCTTCCGTAAGTAATCCCAAAATTTTAAAGTTTTAAATTTTTTATTACATTATTAAAATATTGTATTTTATTATGCTCTGACTTTTGGTATAGATGAAGAGTTCTAGAATTCAAGATCTCATCCAAAAGGATAAAAACCGACCTAGCATACTTAAAAAAAAATATTGGCCTTCTTCCCATACTACAATACTATAACTAGAATGACACCATACTTTCAGAACATCAAATAAAACGTCATATAATCTAATCCAATAATTAATCTGCATGCAGGGTTAGTCGAAAGCAAATTTTATGTCTCATGTTATAAAATTTACTTCATTCCACTAAATTGAAATAATTACAAATAGTAGAATAATTAGAAGAGCATTTTTACTTTCTCTTACCAATATATATGTTAATATATAGAGAGAGAAAGTATTGGTTTTCTATTTTACTTTGATATTATCCACAATGTTCATAAACATTCAGCTTAACTTATGGTATTCACAATTGACAAAAATATCATATATTAGTTTAAGAAATTCATTTAGGAACGCTTTGGCCCTTTTGAATAGGTGATTGTTTTAGAATATTTTTTAAAGTAAAATAATCTGGTGTGACTGCCCGCACAGCAGATTTTTCGTGCTAATAAATATTTTGATTTTGATAGTACATCAGATCCCAAGAGATAAAATTTATAATCAAAATATTTATGTTACGGTCGCAAACATCCCTATTTTTTTATGAATCAAAATGAGAATACACATTTTAAAGAGCATTTACAAAATAATTGATTTATTAATTTTAATCAAAATCTACAATTCTGAGAAAATCGAAAAGAAAAACCTGAAAAACTACATCAGTAAAGTACTAGTACTCTTTGGCCGATTTTATTCAAAAGTTTAATGTAGCTTGTTAGATGGGTACACTGTAAAAAAAAATATGAATTTTCATTCATATCTCATAAACTTTGGTGGTTTAATTTTAATAGACCAGGATATGAGCTAAAATTAATATACAAGTATATGAATAAGTATCGCTTTAAAAAAAATATGAATTTTCCTTCTTTTTTCATATACTTTTCGTAGTTTAATTTTAATACACCCAGGATGTGAAATAAAATTAATATAAAAGTTTATGAACAAATTACCAACTTTTAAACTTATCTTTTTCTTTGTGTGCCGCCAAATTTTGAAATCGTTAAAAGTGTACGGTGACAAGTTGAGAATCACTGGTCTAAACGTTCTCAAATAACTCGACTACCTCAAGGAATTTTTATTAATATTATTTTAAGGAAACTTGAAATTATTCTTTTAAAATTTATTTCACAAATCTAAATTTATTAAATTCTGGTTTGAAATTCGCGCTCTAAACTATTTAAATATTTATGAAGTATATTAAAATCATACTAATTAAATAATTTTTATAAAATAATTCAACTAAATAGCTATAAAAATTAAAATTAAAATTAACAATTTCACCAAAATAATTAATTTTAAAATATACAAAAATTGGTTAGGTTGGCACCAGAGTTGGGTTTTATACACAATTTTGCAGTTTTATACAAAAATTGCGGATAAAACTTGTATAAAATGTATTAAACGTATAAAATGTATAAAACTTGGATGCGCATGCGCAAACCCGACGAGAAAGGAAGTTCAAATAAAATTTCATTTTTCAATTATTAACATTTTGATTATATTATTCACTAAATAAAAAGCAAACAACATCGTCAATGCTTTAGAACATTATAAAATATGAAAAGCTTTTAAGCTGTTTTTTCAGGGTGAGAGAATTGGTTTTTTACAGTTTTATACCTTTTATACATCGGCCTAGTTTTATCCGCGATAGTTTTATACATGTATAAAACCGTGCATTATACTCGGCGGGATAAAACTTGCCAACTCTGGTTGCCAGCAAATTCTGTTTTTTGAAGTAGCTGATTTAACGCATAGATAATTGAACGTGTATTATTATTTAAAATGAAATATAAATATTTAATCAATATATTGGAACATTTTACTAACAAAATCGTAAGTATTGAATTTGAATTTTTTCATTGAAATTTTTTTTTCTCAATTTCAAATCAATTAGTTTGTCTTTTTTCAGGTGAGGTTAGTTAATACTCCAAGCAGGGAATAAACCAGGATTTCTTCTCAAAGAAGATGAAAATCGACATATTTTTTGTATTAAATAATTAAAATGATTTGTATTTGTGTTAAATTTACTTGGAAATGTATAAAAATTTATTTTTTGATACAAATTTATTATTTTAATACTTTAATTTGTTTTATTATTTAGTAAAATTGTATATTTTAATATAATATAATTTTTTTTTAATAAATAAAAAATAAAATAAATAAAAAAAACTATTATTTCACCTAGACCACTCACTTTCCCTCAAAACTATAAACTCGTAAGGACTTTAATTTTTGTTTATTAAAGCTTTTGTGGTTTGAAATATTATTATTAGGAGAATTTTTAATTATAGACCACATATTTGTATTAAATATTTATTAAAAATAAATATATTTGTACAGTATTTATATATTTTTAATAAATATTTAATACAAATATGTGGTCTATAATTAAAAGTTCTCCTACTTTCATTTTTCACAAAAAAGTATATTATTTCTCATAAACCCGTAATTTAAATTTCATATACCAAAAATGAATTTATTCATATACCCGAAAATGAATTTTTTCATATACCCGTAATTTAAATTTCATATACCAAAAATGAATTTATTCATATACCCGAAAATGAATTTTTTCATATACCCGAATATGAAAGTTCATTTTTGGTATATGAACTTTCTCATATACCCAAATTGAATATTCATAAACAGTTTGTGTAACAGACTTCCTATACATGTGTATGAATATGGCTCGAAAATTTTTAACAGTGTAGCTAACTTAAATATCAAATTTCAACTAAGTACCTCATTTTTTCTTGAGATATTTGATTCAAAAAAAAAAATTCTTTGCCACTATCACAATACTTTCTATATATATTACATATAAAGAGAGGAGAAAGTAATAAAGAGTAAATAAATAATAAACCATTATAGATCTAACGTTATATGCGCTACATGTATATAAGCAATTAGTAGAATATAGTTGCCTTTGTTATTCGATTTTTAATAATAATAATAATAGAAGGGTAAAACTCTCCTTCTAACCTTGAGAACAGATTAATCTTTGAACTCTTGTTAACTTTAGCCAACTTCAAAATTGCCTTCGACACAGACACACACAAAGTTTTCTCTCTCCCTCACTATTTATCGCTTAGATAAACACCTAATATCACAATCAAAATGTTTTTAATGCCCTAAAAAAGAAAACATTCTGAGCTCTTTTCATAACATAAAAACTTTTTGAAGATGATTTAAAAGGAAATTAATTATAAAGACAAGGCCCTCGGACGACGGGTCAGCTCCCAGCACAAGAGCATCCCCCATCCCCTTTCGATCTGTCACATTTCAAGTCAATATTTTCAAATATTAAAATTGAAAAATAAAACATTCATCATTCAGGTGAAGCGTATAAAGAGCTGAATAATTGAAATGACAGCATGCACACGCCAGATTAATTCTGGAGTATCAATTATTTCTAAAGGGAAAAGACAAAGAAGGGGGAGGGGGGGGTTGGATTTTAAGGAGCAGGTGCATCTGCTTGTGGTTGACAAATCCCCCAAGTCTCTCTCTCTCTCTCTCTCTCTCTCTCTCTCCCACTCGCTCACTCTTTGACTAAGTAATCTCACTGATAACTTTGAATGAATTTATAATTACCCCTCAAAATTTAAAAAAAAAAAATCTATTCGGGCATGATTTTAATATTTTGGAGATATTATTCGGTGTTACTTAGCTTAGTTTTTTGACGTGAAAACGTCTTACAATGCATGTATAGGGGCCAGTTAGAGAGGCACGTATTTTAATTTTCAAATTAATACTTAATAATAATAAAACTGAAATCCAAAAAATTTTCGAAGATTTTAATTTAAATACATGTTCTGATGTGACCTGGATGTAAATAATTTAATCTCGCCGGTTTGTGTATAAGCAAAAAAAAAATAAATAAATAAATATATATTAGGTACTTGCGTTCTCGGACAAATTCTCTCAAGATGGAGTAAAGATAATAATTTCAAAAATAAAAAAAAAGAAAAAGTCTCGGATCATAAATGAGGAATAGAATATAAGATCATGTTTCATTGATTTATTCAAAAATTAACACTTATCTTAAAAAATCTTTAAAATAAAAAACAATTTGGCACCTGATTATTTAAAACAAAAATTAAAATATACAAATAAGGGGAGCTATTATAAAGTGAGGAGTGAGAAAAATTTTTAAATAGATTTTTGT
Organism: Euborellia annulipes; assembly: GCA_023213315.1. NCBI lineage: Eukaryota > Metazoa > Arthropoda > Insecta > Dermaptera > Anisolabididae > Euborellia > Euborellia annulipes. Next base: position 61,358 of record JAKCPI010009956.1, read on the forward strand.
AAGTCAACAAAAAAATTTTAAAACTATAGGTATTTTATAGTGGATTGTCTGATTTTAATAAAGTCTCTATAGAGAATTAAAAAAATGTTACAAGAATTTAAAAGATTAATGTCAAGAAATATTGTATCAAAGAGAAAATTTATAGTTTATGAATGGTACTGTGCTATCTGGGTATTGTGACTGTATATTTAAAAAGTTTCATTTCTAATAAATTTGTATTTATTTATTTATTTAAAAATTAACACTTATCTAAATACGTTTTTCGACACTGTTGTGAGTCAGGGGCGTATTTAAAGGGCGGGGCCGAGGGGGGCCCGCCCCCCGAAATTTCTCAAACACATATACATGTATATACAGACATCAGCGCAACAAATTTTTCCGCAGGAAAACTTTGATTCTGCAAAAGAAAAAATGTTCCGCAAAAAATTTCGTGTGAAAAAAAAATTTTCCGCAGAAAAATTTTTGAGTTCAGGCCCCCCCCCCGAAAAAAATTTCTATATACGCCCCTGTTGTGAGTTAATTTTAATAAATCTTTGAAATTTATGACCTAGTATTTTTTTAATTCCTCCTATATTCGTAATTTTACAACTAGAGTCTACTGTTTATAAAGATTCTGAAATCTTTTGAATAATTTATAAGTAATAAATTTAATATATATCACGTTATGGCCCTTGAAGAAAATTCATATAATTAATATTTACTAAATCAAACAGCCGAAAAAGATTGGGGTGCCGCTGGGAATCGAACCACCTTTTAAATAATTTAGATTTGATTTTTGTAATGTTTATTGCCCAGCAATATGACTCAATCTATTTTAATGAATTAATCAATGGTTTAAATCATTTAATCATTCAACTAGTTTAATATATATATATATATATATATATTAGGGTGTCCCTTATTTTTCAAAGTATTTATTTTGGAACGCATAGGGCCTAGTTTTTTTCATTTGCCCCTAAAATACTCACAAATAAAATTTTAGCATATTTGGGGCACTGCAACCCGTGCCGACTAGCTCCCAAACATGGCCATACAAGCTGTGCGGATAGAGTTGCGCGCCCTCGCTCTATTTGTCAGTTGTATTCTGTTTGTTTGGTAATTCAGCAATTTTTTATTAAACATAAGGTAATATTTCCAAATGTTTCGGAGGCTTATTGGCACTCCTTCTTCAGTGGATTTATAATATAACCGAAAAAGAGGGACATTCGTGAGAAGAGAGTGGTGAGTTAAAAAGAATGTTTCAAAAATAATTTTTTATATGCCTCATGATGTCTTGCTGTCGTCGCCGAAATATCGCTTTTAATGAAATATAGAAAAAACTAGCGACGGTAGGGTTGCCTTCGGCAAACCAACCTCCGCTAGGCCCTGACGGGCGGCGTCTCGGGATATGACTAATAGGGTGGAGCGAAATTTTTTTTTTTTTTTTCGAATTTCAAAACGGGCTACCCTGGAAAAGTTGTTCCATAATGTGACTATTTACCCCCTATTTTTATTTCTTAATACGAGCATATCTTGAGGTGCCCCAAGAGACTCAAAGTTTAAAAAAAAAATAATTATGATCTTCCACTATTAAATATAAATATTAGTGCCAAAATACTTAATTAGTGTTGATTTATAATTAATAAATAACTTGGAACCAATAACCGAGTGTTTTATTTTCATATTTTAATTTTCAAAATATTTCAACTAGAGCCTACGGTAGAAACTTTATCCATAATACAGGTTTAGGATCCAAATTTCAAAAAACCCTGAAAACCTTTTCGAGATATTTATTTAAAGAAACTTTTAGCGAAGAGAGCTAATTGATATCTCATATCGTTTAAACGTAATTAAAGAAAGTCAAAAATTTAATTAAAAAATGCATTTTTTTCCAAAGTGGCGATTTTGGGCCCTTAAGGCCCGAATTTCAAAAAACCCTAAAGGGCTTTTGAGGTGTTCTTTTAAGGAAGAATATACCGAAGGAATTAATTTGATATCTCATATCGTTTAAACGTAATTAAAAAAAAGTCAAAAATTTAATTAAAAAATGCATTTTTTTCCAAAGTGGCGATTTTGGGCCCTTAAGGTCCGAATTTCAAAAAACCCCTAAAGGGCTTTTGAGGTGTTCATTTAAGGAAGAATATACCGAAGGAATTAATTTGATATCTCATCTCGTTTAAACGTAATTAAAGAAAGTCAAAAATTTAATTAAAAAAATGCATTTTTTTCTAAAATGGTGATTTTAGGCCCTTAAGGTCCGAATTTCAAAAAACCCCTCAAGGGCTTTTGAGGTGTTCATTTAAGGAAGAATGTACCGAAGGAATTAATTTGATATCTCATCTCGTTTAAACGTAATTAAAGAAAGTCAAAAATTTAATTAAAAAAATGCATTTTTTTCTAAAATGGTGATTTTAGGCCCTTAAGGTCCGAATTTCAAAAAACCCTTAAAGGGCTTTTGAGGTGTTCATTTAAGGAAGAATGTACCGAAGGAATTAATTTGATATCTCATCTCGTTTAAACGTAATTAAAGAAAGTCAAAAAATTAATTAAAAAAATGCATTTTTTTCTAAAATGGTGATTTTAGGCCCTTAAGGTCCGAATTTCAAAAAACCCCTCAAGGGCTTTTGAGGTGTTCATTTAAGGAAGAATGTACCGAAGGAATTAATTTGATATCTCATCTCGTTTAAACGTAATTAAAGAAAGTCAAAAATTTAATTAAAAAAATGCATTTTTTTCTAAAATGGTGATTTTAGGCCCTTAAGGTCCGAATTTCAAAAAACCCTTAAAGGGCTTTTGAGGTGTTCATTTAAGGAAGAATATACCGAAGGAATTAATTTGATATCTCATCTCGTTTAAACGTAATTAAAGAAAGTCAAAAAATTAATTAAAAAAATGCATTTTTTTCTAAAATGGTGATTTTAGGCCCTTAAGGTCCGAATTTCAAAAAACCCCTCAAGGGCTTTTGAGGTGTTCATTTAAGGAAGAATGTACCGAAGGAATTAATTTGATATCTCATCTAGTTTAAACGTAATTAAAGAAAGTCAAAAATTTAATTAAAAAATGCATTTTTTTCTAAAATGGTGATTTTAGGGCCCTTAAGGTCCGAATTTCAAAAAACCCTTCAAGGGCTTTTGAGGTGTTCATTTAAGGAAGAATATACCGAAGGAATTAATTTGATATCTCATCTCGTTTAAACGTAATTAAAGAAAGTCAAAAATGTAATTAAAAAAATGCATTTTTTTCTAAAATGGTGATTTTGGGCCCTTAAGGTCCGAATTTCAAAAAACCCCTCAAGGCCTTTTGAGGTGTTCATTTAAGGAAGAATTTGTTTTTACTTAATTGTCTACCTAATACTTACTTAATTGCGATAATCTAGGTATATATCAAGAGATACTCAAAAACGACTATTTTCAAAAACTTTGCGGGCAGGTCGGCACGGGTTAACGTCAACGTAGGTGAATAAAATTTCATATATAAGTAAGGCTTAGTAGCTTGAAAAAAATTAGAGGGTATGCGTTCCGGTATTTAAAAAAAAATTTTTTTGCCCATATAAGGGACACCCTAATATATATAT
>JAKCPI010009957.1:0-14469 GCA_023213315.1 Euborellia annulipes
TATATATATATATATATATATATATATTAACATATATATATAGAGGTAAGAGAAAGTAAAAATGTCATCTTTTTCTGTCTTTATTCATATATTTAATTAGGTTTGTTCGTATTTCTTGCCATTGCAGTATAATTTCCATATTTTGCTTTGCATTCTGTTTGTTTAATTTTTTTGCCCGCTAGGTGGTACATTTAAAACTTGGGCTGGTTCAGAAAATAGAAAATAGTTCGAATAACTGGTGTGGATTGTGCAGGGGCGATCTCAGCGCCAAAGCTTTATAGATGACCGCCTTTGGCCGCCATTTTCTCTCTATCCACCTCGATTAAAATAATATCGAAAATAAAAAAGATACTTTATTTTCATTTAATTTTTATTATTATTATTTTTTTTTAATCTATTTAAGGATCAACTTTATAAAAATATTCGAAATAATCCAAGACAAAAATGACAACTGAAGGTTAGTTAGGTTATTAAGAACTCATTTTGCAAGTTCATGACTTTAAGGCGAAATAGAGGGGGCCGAAGGTGTTACGCATGTTTTTCCCGATTGTGTGTCATTAAAAAGTATGCCCAAAAAATCAAGTAGTTCAAAAAATTTGCCATGAGATGTCAGAATGGTAGCTAATAATATTTAATGCATTTGGTTGATTTTCATTGATCTTTTAACAATAAATACTTTATAAATGTTATTATATATTATGTATCTTTTATAAAAGCATAAAAATATATAAATATAGGGGCTATTAGGGAATCGGCTGTTAGACTAGCCTGCCATCTATTGCAAGAATGCTGGACTAATTTGACAGATGATTTTTAAATAAATCATCTAAGCTATTTTTAAAAATTTCTTAATTAATATGTGATTAATAATAACAATAAATTCATTTTAAATTAAAAAAAATTAAAGATTATTGGGACAGATTGTTTTTTTGTATTTGCTTTAAAAAAAAATTAAGGGTTTACTGATAATTTCTCCCAACCCCCGGGGAAAAAAGCCCGGGGTTTTTGGGCCTTTTAATAAGTCATTAAACAAATGAGAGCTCGTTGTCCCAATAATCTCTATGAATTTAATTCATTTAAAAAAACCGCATTGAAAAATTCCTTATAATAGTCGAGTTTTTTTTTTAAGTCGCTCCTGAACCCCCTTAATCGAACAGATAGCAAAATTTGCACTTTTTACCGAATTATTTGTTTTTTGTTTTTATTTATTTATTTACAATTTTTTTTTTTTTTTAATAGCCCCGATGCCTGAAGCAGGCGATCCCGATAAAGGCAAAGATCTTTTTAAACGTGTTTGCTTCCAGTGTCATACAAATGGCCGAGGTGGCCAACATAAAACCGGGCCGAGTTTATATGGCGTATTTGGACGTGCAGCGGGACAGGCGCCTGATTATGTCTATTCAACCGCCCTCGAATCAAGTGGCATCCAAATGGAATGAAAACAATCTTAATAAATATATAGAAGCGCCACAAAAGTTTTTAAAAGGTACAAAAAAGAAATTTGCTGGCGTTAAAAATAATCAACAAAAGAGCGGATATCATTGCGTATCTGAAAAAAAGGTGATTTTTGATTGAAATAAAATCTGATTGAACAAAAAAAATTTGTTTTGGTTTAATAATTGCAAAAAAAAAAATCTGGTGTGACTGGCGCGCAGCACATAACCTTCGGTGATCGAAAGTTGCGTTCTGTGCTTGTCACACCAGATTTTTTTGTGACGACATATATTTAGTTTCGGCCGATACATTAGAATTCAAGATGTAAAATTTATAAGCGTGGGAAAATATTTATATTTTGTTACCATGGCAACCATTTCTCTCTTTTCAGAGGAGTACAAGAGTAAAATGGTCTTTAGAAGATTTCCATGACAAAATGAGAATATACATTTTAAAAGAGAATCTAAAAAATAATTGATTTTTGAATTAAAAAAATTCGTTGGAGCGAATTTTGAGAAAATCGAAAAAAACTGAAAAAGTGCATCAGTAAAGTACTAGTACTCTTTGGTCGATTTTGTTCAAAAGTTTAGAGATTGCGGTGTAGGTTTTAGGTGAAACATTTTAAACTGAGGTTGTGTTTATATGTGGGGTTTCACTGGGTTATGTGAGTAAAAACAAAAGTTTATATTATACTCGATATATTTCGGGATATTATCCCATCTTCAAGAGTTACAAACGACTGACTGTGGGAGTGAAAAATACAATCTTTTATGGTAAGGAAAAGTGGAGTGGGGGGGGGGGGAGTAGGGTGGAGTCTGATGCCTTTTGTTTAATTGGCTTGTGAAGGGCTTAGTGTTTCTCGGAATGGATTTAATGAGTGACAGGTGGGGATTGCCTTTCATCATATTTTGTAAAGTACATTGACCATTCATTATCTTTAGACTTCTTTTACAAATAGTTCTTAAAAATTAAAAATTAAATGACAGAATTAATAAGAATTATTTGACAAACGAGAAATTGAATTTCAAATTACATTACATTAAAAAATATTAATTAATAAATTTGTCGTTAAATTTATGGGCTTGAAAAAGTCAAAAAAAATTACATTCAAATTACAATAAGTTACAGGTCGATCACAAAACAAAACAGTTGAAAGTTGCACTGGAGGATTGTTAAAGCTGCTTAATTAATAGATCTAATATTGTTGAGTTGTTGATGTTGTGTTGGTTATTTAGGATTGGTTGGTTATGGAAATTGGATTTTTTAATTTCAATTGCCTCTATCTTGAAGATGGGATAATATCCCGAAATATATCGAGTATAATATAAACTTTTGTTTTTACTCACATAACCCAGTGAAACCCCACATATAAACACAACCTCAGTTTGTTCAAAAGCTTCGTCTCACGCCCCAGGGGGGTGCCTAACTTAAATATAAAATTTCAACTTGCTAGCTCTTTTCGTTCTTGAGATATTTTGTTCACAGACAGGCCATGTCGCGAAAACCACTTTTTTGGATTCAGGGGACCTCAAAACGTGTATATCCATCAAAATCTCGACATCGAATTTTATGACAGGAATCCAATACTTTCTCTCTATATATATTAACATATATATAGAGGTACGAGAAAGTAAAAAAGAAGAAACTAAGGTGCAAAAAAAAATCTGCTGTGAGTCAAGTCACACCATATTTCTTATCTCTACCTCCTCCCCCTCCCCCTGGTACATAACACGAAGCTTTTACCTAAATAAAATCGGCCAAAGAGTACTAAATGAATAATTAAAGAGAACGTTTGAACGTCATAATTAAATTGAATAATTGGTCCAGAAAAGGAAATCAATTAGGGGGTCGCATCTGCCAAAAGAAGAGAGAAACAATTACCCAGACAACTTCCTTTCCAAATTACAAAGGGAAAGAGAAAACTCTCTTCTCTTACACACACACACACACACATCTTATAAAGTCATGATAAAAATCCAGCCATCGTATTTATTTTCTCACTAAATGTCCACATCGCCAGGACAAAAATTTACATGTAATGCCCTATTGACCAACTCCGTGAATTTTAACAATTTTGAAGGACTCAAGATGGGTAGATGAAATTCACCCGAAACGTCTCATTAAATTGTATTTTTTTTTTTAAACATTCACACTTTTTTCTCATTAACACACAGTCTTTTCGGCAACTCAGGCCATTTAAGACTTTAGACAATAACCGTTGTAATTAATATACAAGTATATATTGTGGGTTGAGGCAATTCTATTTAAGCCATTTGGTATCCAAATGGCTTAAATAAAATCATCGGACTCCCTGGGTCCGAACTAGGGTTTGGAAAAAACCGGAAAATTTTGAAAACCGGTTTTTCGGTTTTTTACAAAGCGGAAACCGGTTAACCGGTTTTAAACCGGTTTTTTTTTCAACATCTGAATCTATTTAGAACGCACCAATATTTTTGGAAGTTGAATAAATTGGTATACAACATAGCCTAATTTAGAAATAAATATATGAAGCAAAATTCCTATTTCAAGGGTAACCTTAATAAACAAAAAAATGTAAATCAAGGAATACAAAAAATCCAAAAAATACATAAATATTTCTCTATACATTTCCTATGGGAGAAATCGTAACTTTAGGAATTAATAACTCAAAAAATTTTTCCTGGACTCTCCGTTATGTCCTCTATAAGACTGCAAAATTTCGTCATTCTAACGGAAAGTTAGTCAAACAGAGCGAGACAGACGTACGGACAGACAGACAGGCACTTCTCTATTATTATATATAGATTATTTAAGTATTGGAAAAAGGGTAAAAAAATATAAATAATTTATAATTTTTATTTTTTTATTTATTCAAGGTCTTTTCGGCATCTAAGGCCATTTAGACCCCATCCCTATTTATTTCAAATGATTGATAGCCAATTCAAATGAAATACATTTTTCTCGCTTAGGACGGGAAGGGAACCCGAAACCCCAAGCCACTAGAAGCTATTGTCTTCTGTCTGAGCCACGGGTCACGGGCTAATTTATAATTTGAATACAAATATTACTGAAGAAAAAATTAAAAAAAAACCGAATTCGGTTTTTCGGGAAAACTCGGTTTCCCGGTTTTTGAAAATTAGTCAAAAAACCGGTATACCGGTTTCGGTTTCCACAGGTGTCCAAACCCTAGTCCGAACCCGCGACGTTTGGTATAGGAGGTAGGCACGCTACCTACTACGCCAAACTCGGGGGCATTAAATTGTATTAAATCGGAGGCTTTTGTTTTTTGATTTCCATAGGCTCTGTGTATTTTAAATGTTAACTACTGTACTTGAAATAAACTCTGGATAATCTGATATTTTATTCATAATATAGAATCCTAAATAATCACAAAATTTCATACAAATTGAAAACCTTTTTTTTAAATGTGTAAAAAGATCCAAAGTGGGACCCCCTTTTGAAACGAAATTAACATGCAAATCCCCATATGGGGATTTAATATTATGGAAGGAAAGTGAATTTGAGAAATCAGTAAAGTGTAAATTCAAACAATTATCACGAAAAATTTTACTGATATACTTTTAACTTTTTATTCTTATATAGACCGGGCTCTGGAGATAGTTGAGTATGCAAAATCTGAGGACCGAATTCTGACAATGGATTTGGGCTAAGAATAGCTCCCAGAATAAGGATCCGGATCTTGCCGGGCCAATTTTTGGTCCAATTTTTTTTACCCCCATCCCTCTTATTTCCATAGGGAATCAATGGAATGCATAGTAAGTGAAGACTTGCAATTATGGTCAACTTAAAACCTCAAACAATAAAAAAAAAAAACTATCTTGTCAGCAACTGCGGTGGTTTGGATGCCGTATATTTGAATTTATAATAAAGGGAGAGAAAGAAGGTGAAGGGGTTAGAGGGGACCACCACGACTGGTGGCAAGATAGTACTTCTCAGGGGACTATAGAGGATCCCCTCAGATGCTGACAAGATAGTTTTTCATTGTTTGAAGTTTTAAGTTGACCATAATTGCAAGTCTTCACTTAGCATGCATTCCTTTGATTTCCTATGGAAATAAGAGGGGTGGGGGTAAAAAAAATGGACCAAAAATTGGCCCGGCAAGATCCGGATCCTTATTCTGGGAGCTATTCTTAGTCCAAATCCATTGTCAGAATTTTGGTCCTCAGATTTTGCATACTAACACCTCCAGCTAGGGCTGGACGGTAATGGATTTTCATTACCGACCTCGATAATGAAAAAAAACCGGTTTTTCTCGAAAGTCGGTAAAAATTTTTTACCGCCCGCGGAACCAAAGTTTGCCGCCGCGGAACATTTTTTTTTTTTTTGCGGAACCAAAATTTTTCCCAGGGCCGAAAAAATATTTTACCTTTTTTTTAGAGAGCCAATTTTTTGCCGAAACATTTTTTCCGGAAATTCGAAAAAAAATTTCAAAAAAATTAATTTTTTGCCGAAACATTTTTTCCCCGCGGAACCAAAATTTTTCCCGGTCGGGAAAATATTTGCCGAAACATTTTTTTCCCCGCGGAACCAAAATTTTTCCCCGCCCGGAAAAATGTTTTTACCTTTTTTTTAGAGAGTCAATTTTTTGCCGAAACATTTTTTCCCCCGCGGAACCAAAATTTTCCCCGGCCGGGAAAATATTTGCCGAAACATTTTTTTCCCTGCGGTACCAAAATTTTTCCCAGGCCGGAAAAATATTTTTACCTTTTTTTTAGAGAGCCAATTTTTTGCCGAAACATTTTTTTTCCCCCGCGGAACCAAAATTTTTCCCCGTTTTTTTTCTCGCGGAACCAAAATTTTTTTACCGACCGAAAAAATAGGTTTTTACCGACTTTCGAAAAAAAAACCGGTTTTTATCGAATTAGAGGTTCGTTACCGCGTTTTCGGGTAAAAAATTTTTACCGGTTTTTACCGGTAAACCGGTTTACCGTCCAGCCCTACCTCCAGCGCATGGACTAATAATAAAAATCTCACAAAATATGGTCTGAACACAACACAAAAAAAAAAACATTAATTTTATTCGTTAAAAAAAAAAAACGGAAGGTTTCGTCACAAAAATAATAATAAATTATTAATTTTATTATTATTTCAAACATGAATTATGACGATTATAAATAAATGTCAAATAATTTTCGACAAAGAAAAAAAAAATTAGTAAATATATCATTTCTTTTTTGTTGTTAAGTAATAAAATTTCACCTTTGAAATCAGCTGGCGTTTAGTGTGTGTCGGGTTAAACCTTACCTGAAACAAGAGAAAAAAAAAACAAAATTAAAAATCAAACGTGGGTTGGAACGAGTTAGATAAATTAAAAATCTGGTGTGACTGAGGCATAGCACACAACTTTATCTTACCAAAGTTGTGTGCTATGCTCTACCAGATTTTTTTTTGTGTCGACAAGAAGTTATACCTCTGAGCCATAGAACAAGGCACACACACACACACGTAAAAAATAAAATTGATTTTTTTTGTTATCCCCAAATGGGGATTTTCTTCTCAAAAAAAAACTTTAATTTTCATCCCCAAATGGGGATTTATCTTGATTCTCTATGTCGATAATTTGAATTTGATTTCTTACTAAAAAAATAGATTTTTTGTTATCCCCAAATGGGGATTTTCTTTTTATATAAATATCATCGCCATTTTTTTAATTCATCTGCTCTCTTTACAAATATACATAGAAATTATATTATATCCCCAAATGGGGATTTTCTTCCCCAAAAAAAAATACTTTATAATTTTCATCCCCAAATGGGGATTTATCTTTATTCTCGTAGTCGAGTATTTTTGTTTGAATATGATCTCTTATTTACTATTTCTACTTAAATACGTGAAAAATATAATTGATTTTTTATTATCCCCAAATGGGGATTTTCTTTTTATAACCATTTTTTAAATTCATTTACAAATATACATAGAAATTATATTATATCCCCAAATGGGGATTATCTTCTAAAAAAAAAAGTTTATAATTTTCATCCCCAAATGGGGATTTATCTTGATTCTTTATGTTGAGTATTTTTATTTAAATATGATCTCTTATTTCTATTCTACTTAAATACGTGAAAAATGAATTTATTTTTTATTATCCCCAAATGGGGACTTCTACTTTATTATATAAATGTAACGAATCAGGTTTGGGGATTTTTCATCTTTTAAAAATAAAACGATTTAATATTTATACGCTTAGGTATATTCTCTTTCAAAAAGAGGAAATAATCTCTCCCCAGCCCTCTGATTTCTCCTTGAAAGACAGCTGGGATTATCTCTCTTTCAAGGAGGAAAAGACGGAAAAAAAAAACAAAAAACAAAAGACTTGGATGGATATCGTTTACAGGTTACCGTTTACAGATGATATTTGAGACGACGAGACAGACAACTAAACGCTTTGTCTTTCTTTCACCCCCTTCCCCCCCCCCCGCCCCTTCTCTCACTCCCGCATAACCCTTTTATTTTATACCTCGCTGAAATGACAAGAAAAAAAAAATAGCCTTCTATATTGCGAAAGTTTACGGGTTTTAAGATTTATTTAAAAAAAAAAATAAATAAATAAAATTAATTATCGAATAACAATTGAGATTTAATTATTATTATTTTTAATTAAATATATAAAAAAAAAGATGAGTTAATCTTGAATATTCTTTGAAGAATCAATAAAACAAGGAGATGTAGAGCGTATATAAATATATATATATATAATAAGCTCTTTATTAAAAACATTTTAAAAAAGTAATAAACAAATTCTCTAATCTCACACTTCTCATCCGATTAATTTTGCAAAAAAAGAAAAAGTTTTAAAGATTTATTTAATAATCGAAAACACCCTTCGAAATTCGTGAAAATAATTATTTTTATAAAAAATAAAAAAAAATTATGGAGATGCCGGGGATCGAACCCGGGGGCCTTTCACATGCAAAGCGAACGCTCTACCACTGAGCTACATCCCCGATATAAAATTACACTTGATTTAATTATCTCGTCATCTGAGACTTCTTTTATTTTAATGGATAAATTTAAATAAAAAAAAAAGAAAACTTAGAAAATATTTAATTATTATTAAATTATTCTAAAAAACAAAAAAAAAAAAAATAAAAAAAATTTTTATAAATTTCTAATTAGAATCTTTAAACGTGACAAAATTGCGAAAATTAAAGTTTAATATTTATATAATTAATTAAAGAATAATAATTGTGAGATTTAAAATTTAAAATTTATTCCTTTTTATTACGGCATCAACTCTGAAACTACTTGCCCGATTTTGATGGGGTTTTTTTTATTGTATAGAAAATTTTACGGTGATGGTTTTAGGCAATGTGTGAGTTAAATTAAATTAATTTAAGGGGGAGATATTTTGAAATGATCATGTTGGAAGTGAGGGAGTGTCAAGTGCCATCCCGATAGGATTATCTGTTAAGAAGAAGAAGTAAAAGAATAAACAGAGAAAGTTATCCTTGGATATATATTTTTTTTTATATAAATTGATAAAAATTTAATCTCTGTTTACTATTCTGTTATTTTTTTTTTTTTTTTTTTAAGAAAATTATTGGGCTGCTTTACATTTTATTTATTTTCACGCACTATAATAATAAAAAAAATCTGGTGTGACTGGTCGCACAGCAAACAACTTTCTCTTAACTTCGGTAATCATAGTTGTGTTCTGTGCTTGTCACACCAGATTTTTCGAGTCGATATATATTTAGTTTCCGCCGATATATTAGAATTCAAGATGATGGACATGAAAACAAAATATGATGGTGACCAGATGGGGGTGGGGCGAAAACCGTTGGAAGACGGGGGGAGCAGGCGATCCTGATACTCCAAGAGCTGGCGACAAAAATGTGCAAGAGCTTTCTGAAGGCTCATATTTTCAGAATAGGTTGCATTTTAGTGATGGAGAGATACTCTAGAGTCAGCACTTCCAGTACCGAGGTGTTTAGCGCGAATAAGCCGGTAAATTTGCGCGAAGATGATTTTTCGCAAATATCTCGAAAACTATGAGTTTTTCCGCAAAAATTCATCTATACAAAAATAATTGAAATTAAATTACAAACAAAAATAGTCTAGTGCATAATCACGCTAAAGTGAACGGTTCGGGAGATATAGAGGGATAAAATTTGATGGTTGTCATGGTAACAAGATATTTCTCTATCTCAGTGTCTCCTTTCACATATGAATTATAACTTTTACCTTTCTATTTCTCCCTAACCATTCATTTTACCTTGAATATGTACTAGTCCATTTTTGTTTGTAATTTAATTGCAATTATTTTTGTATAGATGAATTTTTGCTGAAAATCGCATAGTTTTCGAGATATTTATAAAAAACCATCTTCCCGCAAATTTACCGGCTTATTCCCGCTAAACGCCCTGGTGCTGACTCTAGAGTATCTTTCCATCACTAAAATGTAACCTATTCTGAAAATATTAGCCTTCAGAAAACTCTTGCCCATTTTTGTCGCCAGATCTCCGACTATGAGTTCATAAAAAAAAAAAAATCGGCCGTTGTTATCGAAATAACATTTATTACTTTTTACTTTTATTTTTCAACAGGCAATAGCGCAACTAATAAAAATAAAAAAATTATAAAAGCGCCTAGTATTTATTGATAGTTAAGTTTACTTTTATAGGAAATTTAAAAAAAAATCTGATGAGACTCGGCGCACAGCACACGACACTCTCTTCAGTAATTGAAAGTTGTTTTTTGTGTGGACAGCGATACGTTTCCGAAACGTCGACAATATTTAAATAAAGTTTTTATTCTTTGCAATGTTGCTTACATCTACCTGTTTCTGTTATTGATTTGTGAATTTTAATCACAATCGCTAGGGAACGTCCATATATTACGGGGAGCGGGGGGGGGGTCTTGACAAAACGTTACTAATTGAGACATGGGGGACCCGGGGGGTTTCTCTAAGTATGACATAACAATTCAAAGTTGATAATTGACTGAACTCTAGCCATGAAGATGGTCGAATAGTCGACCGAAACGTCACTGTGGGTTCTTTAATATAGAAATAAACATAGCTGCTCGGCCTATTTTTCTACTAAAATTCAAAGTTGAATTTATAAAATTTTTTGAAAAACAAAAAAAATGATGAATGATATGAATTTTGTATAAGAAATTTTATTCGGGGGAGGGGGGGTAGTTCTATGTTGTGACATAATATTTGTAGGGGGGTTTGTTTGTATGTGACTAACTGTGAGATAAGGGGGGGGGGGGGTAATATGTGGATGACTTTTGAGAAAATCGAAAAAACTGAAAAAGTCCATCAGTAAAGTGTTAGTACTCTTTGGCCAATTTTATTCAAAAGCTTCGTGTCACGTCCCATGGGGGTGCCTAACTTAAATATAAAATTTCAACCGCCTAGATCTTTTTGTTCTTGAGATATTTTACCACCAAAACGTGCATTTCCATTAAAATCTCGACATTGACATGAATGCAATATTTAACGTTTAAAGATAAGAGAAAATAAAATCTTTATGACCTTTCAAATTTTTATTTATTCTCGGCATCACAGGCCATTTAGATCCATTGAGACAATAAAAAAAAAATTCCACCTCTTTGAACGGTAGGTGCGAACCCTTGAAGATGATGATATTGTTTGAGGTTTTATTTTTAGACGATGGATGGACAGTCAGCTTCTTCGTCACTCTCTTTTGGGAATTAATAAATTAATTTTTAAAATTTTTAATTTTTTTTTTTGAAAAATTATAATAATAAATCAGTGTGAGGTTAGAGAATTTATTTAATCTTAATAAAGAGGTTATTATATATAAATATATTTATATACGCTCTAGATCTCTTATTTTTAATGATACTTCAAGATAAAGATTAACTCATCCCCTTTTTTTTATTTTTTAATATCAAATTAAAAATTATATTATTGAAATAGCAATGTATATTTATTTGTTTGTTTCTAAGAACATCAGGTTCTGGAAAACGGGACTAACGATTTTTTCAAATTTTAATTATACGAAAGGGGGGGGGAAGGAGATAAAAAAAAAAAAATAAAAAAGAAAAGAAAAAGTATAATGGGAAAAGAGGAAAAGGGGGGGGGAAAAAATGGTGGGGGACATGGGGAAAAAGGCACGGGGCAAAAAGCTCTAAAAAAAAGGAAAAAGGATGGAAAAAGAAGCAAAAAAAGGTCGAAAAAAAAATTCACAGAAAAAATTTGAGAGCGAAAACGAAGCAAAGGGCCACGATACGAGGTCTCATCTTTAGAAAAATTCGCGTTTACTGAATCTATTTAAAAATATATGACAAAATTAATAACCCCTATAAATGGCTTCAGTAGCCAAAAAAAGGTTTTATTATTAAGAGACCCAACTCTTTTGTATATTCATTGAAATCTTTATTTTATTAATTTGTCTTTATTTTTTTGAATTATAAAAAACAAACAAAAATTCGATTAATTAAATTTAATATAAATATGATTAATTAGTGAATAATTTTAATCGTTAACTCTAAATTCAGTTGATTAAATTGACAATAAAAAAATTATATTCTTAGGAAAATCTATTTTTATAGGCCTATAAAAAAAAAATGTATACCCTTTGAATTTTATTTTATTTCAATAAAACTAAATTATTTCTCTTTGTTATTTGTAATATTAGATGAAATCAAAATAAAATAAATACCTTCTTCAGCCGGTGGCGGGTCCACTTGCGAGTGAATAGCCCCAAAAGCAGAATGGCGATGGACCAGCAGCAGCAGGAGAGGTAAAGTCACCCAACAGGAGTACATGATTAACACAAATTAAAAAAAAAAAAAAATAATCACTTAGCCGGCATTAAAAAAAAAAACACAAAATTCACATAAACATCACATTTAAAAAAAAAATCACTTTTTTTTTATATCGCGAGAACGTAATAGAGTGAGATAGAAATAGACGACGCGACGGCCGAACGGCTACTGGCGCAAGCAGAGTTCAGTTCAGGCTCAACAAACACACGCTGCGCGCGCGAACGAATAAAGCCGAAGATTGCCGAAGCATCCCGACAAACACACACACACACACACAAGCGCATAACAATACATTCAAACAATGTATATCATTAATTATAGAATAATAATTGTGACATTTAATTATTATAATTTTTAATTAGATATTTAAAAAATAAAAATAATTGATTTTTGAATTTTAAGAGAAAGTAAAAAATTAATATGTCAAAATAAATTTGGAAAATCGATTTTTTATCATTTTCAGAACGTTTTGAGATTAAAATTTGCATTGTTTTTGTTTGAATATTTTATATACTAAGTTATTCAATCAATATCAAGGCCTAAATGTGTTTATTTAATTAAAAAACAATAAATTAGAAAATGAAAGAGGCAGTTAAAATTTGAAGATGTAAAAGGCAATAAATAAACCCCCATTTTATGTGGGCGTAGTTAAATAAAAAAATGTCTATAGCTTTATAATTGATTGAAAAGACCAGTTTTGCATTTTTCCACAAATCCAACGAAAAATAAGAGAGATAGAGAAATTTTTTAAAAAGCGAATGTGCGCGTGAAAAAAAGCCTAGACGAGAGTGAAGCGAGGCTCCCTGGCTGCACTCTGGGCGCAGATCGAATTTGAAAAAAACAAATTGATGCTCTCCCAGCATTTGAAATAATTGCCAAATTGATTGATTTCATCTTTTTATGCTTTTATAAAATTTTATTCGAAACTTTTTTTAACTATACGAATAAAAGAATGCATATTTATCGATAAAAAATTCAATCCTTTGAGAAAAAATAAAATTTCAAAATATTTTGTCTTCAATCAAAGAGATGCTTATTTCTCATAAATATATTAAATAATAAAATCCATCCCTTTAGACCTTTAGTTCAGTGCTTGTTAAACTTTTTGAGTCGCGGCCCCGTTGGGAACCCTCACGGCCCCCCTTTTTCTTTTCATTCTCTTGCCTATGTGTGTTCAATTTTAAGCATGAAGGAATTGAGCTAGGAGGGTGAAATTTTATATTTAAGTTAGACACCCCCTGAGAATTGGAAATTGGTTTAGTGTTAATTTGATAAAATAAAGTGTTGGTGATGAAAATACTTAAACGCAGCAATTAATATCAGTTGTTTACGTTGTCTTGCACTTGACGCATAAAGGCAAAATGAAAATTCTCCATTGAAATATTGTAAAAATAATTTTAAGCTTTTACAGTAAATATAAATTTTTTTTAGGACATATTTCATATAAAATATTATTAATTATAGCATTTGAAACAATATTCCGTGCTTAACTCAATTTTGAATTTTTTTTTTGGCGCTTGACACACTAATGCATAACAGGGTCCATTTATGACTTAAAATAAAGCTTAACGGGCAATTTTCTAAATAGTATAATGCTAATTTTATGGCTGGTGGAATTTATATCAGGAATAAAAGTTTCCAAAAGAAATTTATTAATTACAAACTATTATATTTTTTTATTATTACAAGCAAACATTTATAAAATTGTATCAGAAATTAAAGTTTGAAGAAATCGCAGTCAGAATTATTTCTTTAAAAAAATATATTTTTAACCGAAGATGACTTTAACCAAAACCGAAACGTCAGCTGTTAAAAATATATTCAGGATTCGCAGGGACTTTGCAGCCAGAAGATTAAATTAAAAAAAAAATCTTTTATTTAATTTTTATTTGCCGACGTTTCGGTCGCCAATCACGACCTTCATCAGGGCAAATTTTGTCAATTATACACCTAACTGCTAAAAGAATTTTTTTTTTCTTAAGTTTTTTTATTATATTTTTATTTTAAACTTTTTAGTCTTTTTTTTATTATAGATAGAGTATTAAAAAATCTGGTGTGACAAGCACAGGACACAACATTCGAATACCGAAGTTTGTGTTCTGTCACACCAGATTTTTTTGTGTCGAGATTTATTTTTTTTTTTTGACAGTAGGCTACGGTATATTTAAATCAATAAACGATTTGTTTATTAATATTTTGTTTTTGTTTGGGGCCGTAGTTTGCGAGTTGTACGCAATTGAATTTGCAAAGTTTTTATATTTTTTTCTAACGTGTTAGAATTTGGGCTGAATA
>JAKCPI010009958.1:0-55662 GCA_023213315.1 Euborellia annulipes
GGGTTTTGATCAAAATAGACCAAACTAATGTGGTACTTTATCATATTGATGATTTTTGATAAGACTAGATAATAAAAAGCTTGAAATAAAAATAAAATAAAAAAAAGATTTTAAAAAAATGCTTTTGAGTTTAAATTGAACTAAAAGAGAGAAATAAGAGAAGTAATTTAATTGTTCTTTTAAAATGTTTTCATATTTATGACTTAAAATAAAAGCGTGGGGTGCGAGCCTCGGACTCACTTCGAAGCGCTCCACGCTTTTATTTTAAGTCATAAATATTAAAACATTTTAACAAGAACAATTAAATTATTTCTTTCTTATTTCTCTCTTTTTAGTTCAATTTAAATAAAAGCATTTTTTTAAAAATCTTTTTTTATTTTATTTTTTTGCTACTTATTTCAATTCTGATTTATTTATATTAATTAAAAAAAAAAAAAACTATAGAAATTGCCGAGGATAATTAACATTTTGAGTCTGTTTGAAAACTTTTAATCTCTTTTTAATCACATTAGAAGTTGATTCTATTTTTGGGTGTTTTTGTGGTTGTGTTGTGTATGTACAATACGGTATAGAGAGAGAGGAATTTTCCTAGGAAAAAGGAAAGACCCTCCTCTCACTTGACAGCTGCTAGCTACAACCCCCCCCCCCCCCCCCGGACACACACTGCTGCTCCATTTTTGCAAATGACTTTTCAATAGAGAATAATACACCATTGATTATTTATTAATATGTTATGTGTGTTGGACAATTGCTCTCTAATTCAGTTCAAGTTGGAGGGAAGAGATCAAAAGAGATCAAATTTTTCAAAATACACAAGTCGCCGGTTGAATGAATTTTGAGGAAGAAATGGAATTACTCTGTCCATTAACGCAGAGACGTTTCGGTACTTACATCCTCCAGTCCTTTCTCATAAAATCAGGCTCTATCTATTGTTAATCATCATTCAACTCTCTTTTTATTTTTATTTTGCATTCCCTTCAAAAGATAGAGACCAATTAGGAATGAGTCAATTTCCGCCAAAACTTTAATTGAATTGACATATCAAATTTTCTTGCTGACAGCTGACTTTCATTTCTTGCTTTTCTCAAGTCAAAGAAATCTGAAAAGTATTAAATTTGTTGGTTAATCATTTCAGTATAGGCGTATCTGATTTGAGGGCAAATTCATCCTCTAATATTAAAAGTCAAATAAAATAAATGATTTTTTTTTTTAATTTAAAAGTAACTTACTTTTTGATGATTCTAGTTGAATTATTTTTGTTTAGGTTTTTTGATATGGAAAATATGCGTTCTCTGCATATTTGCGTGACGGATATTAAGAGAGGATCAAAAAGAAGTAAAATAAAATAAGATTTGGACAAGGAGAGTTTTGTTTATTTATTTTTTAACAGATTAAGGTTATTGTTACAACAACAATATTATTAAAGTATTATTGGAATGTTATTTTTTTTTTTTTTAAATTAAGGTGCGTCTTATAGTCCGTTATCTATTTTTAGTTTAGAGAGGGGAGATCTAAACCTCTAAAAGTCGATGCCTTTCAGTTCCCATTAGGTATTTCCGAATGTTTTGTTTCGACCACCCATCAACTAACTCTCTCTGAGAGATGTCTTTCCACACTTAAGATGACATACTAGCACCCTCTTGATATAATATTATTTATTTTATTTCTATATATCTTTCATCTAAAAGTCAACATTGTATTTCAAGTAGGGATAAACATATTTAATAATTCTATCTGTTTTTCACATGATGATTACATTGAAATCAACTGAAGAGCGAGAGAGAGAGGAGACAAAAAATAAACATTTCAGAAAAGTCAGCTCACTTACCCAAACAAATTGAAGCCTAATTTGAATAATAAATTATTCGGAGGAAAAGAAATTGATTAATCGAATGTATTCTTTTAACAATGATTCAATTGTTGCAATAAAACAAACAAAACAATAATGGATGAATTCCTTTTATCAATTTCTTTTCTCTGAGTAATTAAATTATTATTTTTATTACTTTCTCTTACATATATATATTGATATACATATAATGAGAAAGTATTTGATGAGTTGAATTGCTTAAATGTTTGCTAAAATGCTCGAGGAAAAACAAAACGTGAATTATCTTAACAAACGTATTTATTTAGTTAAAAATTATTAACAACAAAGGATACCAGATGGCTTAAATAAAAATGCCTGGACCCTAATATATATAAATTCATAAATAACGGTTATCGTAAATGTCTTTATATGGCCTGAGCTGCCGAAAAGACAGTGTGAATGTGCGTGTGAGTGTGAGTGTGAATGAGAAAAAAGTGTGAATGTTTTAAAAAAAAAAAAAAAAAAATTAACAACAATGAGAAAAAAAAAATTAATTGATTAATTATTACATTATTAATAGGAATGAATTCCTTTAGTCAATTTTTCGCTCGGAGTAATTATTGACATTAAATTAAAATAATTAATTAGTAAAATCTCCGAACAGTATTGGATTCATGTCAAAAATTCAATCTCGAGATTTTGATGGATATACACGTTTTGAGGTCCCCTGAATCCAAAAAAATCTGGTGTCTTACCTTCGGTAATTAAAAGTTGGGTTCTGTGCTTGACACACCAGATCTTTTGTGTCGACATATATTTAGTTTCCACCGATATATTTATTTATTTTTTAAAAAACATTCACACTTTTTTTTTTCTCATTCATTCTCACACTCACACACACATTCACACTGTCTTTTCGGCAACTTAGGCCATATAAGACATTTACGATAACCGTTATTGAATAAATATACATATATGGGGTCCAGGCATTCTTATTTAAGCCATCTGGTATCCAATTGACTTAAATAAAATCATCGGACTGCCTGGGGTCCGAACCCACGACGTTTGGTATATGAGGTTAGCACGCTAACCTCTACACCACGCCCCGAGGGCCACCGATATATTAAAATTCAAGATGTAAAGTTTATAAACATGGGAAAATATTTATATTTTGTTACCATGGTAACCATTTATCCTATATTTCCTATGAAATAGAAGAGTAAAGTGGTCTTCAAACAATTTTGAGAGCAAAATGAGAATATACATTTGAAAGAGCTTCTAAAAAATAATTAATTTTTGAATTTGAATCAAAATCCTTAGAGCGAATTTTGAGAAAATCGAAAAAACTGAAAAAGTACATAAGTAAAGTACGAATTTTTTTGGGGTTTACCGCCCCCTCCCTCTGGCCCCTTAGGTACGCCTCTGTCGGAAACTAAATATATGTTGACACAAAAATCTGGTGTGACAAGCACAGAATACAACTTTGGATTACCGAAGAAATTTGTGTGCTGTGCGACCAGTCATACCATATTTTTTTAAATTTTATATTCATAATATTTTTAATAGTGAAGGTCTTTCTTTAATGATGCAGAATAAAAAAAAAAAAAAAAAAAAATTATCAACTTTGATTTATGTCAAATTTATTCTTTTATGTATCAAATTTCATTTCTCTCTTGTTAAAATTCAAAAGTTGAAGAGAGAGGAAAAACACTTTTTTTTTTTTTTTTTTTTTTTTTTTGTAACGAAATCTTATCCTTAAATGGCTTCGAGTTGACCATTTAACCGAATTCCAGAGATCGGAAGAGCAGGCAGGAGCCCTTCTCTTTTCTTTCCCCTAAGGGCCTTTGCTTCTTTCTGGAGAGTGAGTGATACCTTGTGAGGGGGGGGGCATCACCATCATGATACCCTTTCTCATTTATCAAAACAAATATTCGCCCTTTAGCTGGATATTTGCTTGACAACCAAAACCTCTTCAAACCAGTGTTTTTAATTTTTTTTTTTTTTTTTTTTCATTCAGTGATTGTTATTGGTCCCTTTTTTGAATAGATTCAGTAGCAAGGCTAGATTATATTATTTGAATCATAAAGTCTCACCCACCTACGGGAATTTTATTTTATTTTTTTTTTAACCTAGTGATTGGTCCCCAACAAAGCCTGATGTTTGGGCGTTGACGTTTATTGATAGTTGCTTGTTCAATCATTCTCTTCTTTTATATAACATTTTCAATATATTCGTATTTTAACGTTATAAAATCTATAGTATTTTATCAGATTCGAAATTTGTTTACTAATTTTATTTTTAATCAAACTAATTACCGGTACCTGTATATAGATATATTCTACACCTCTTTAATTCTGTGTCAAAAACCTATATTCTTGGTGTTTGAGCGCCTTTGATTTATTTTGTTATTTATTCTCTTTTTCCTTCATTTATTTTTACATTTTAACCTTAATTAAATTGATTATAATGATTATAATTAAATATTCAACAAAGTTAGTTTTATAATAATATTTGACATTTATTGCTAATATTGGTATTTATTTATACAATATATATTTAAGAAGCCTAATTTTATTATTGCATAGTAATATTAATATTAATTAATTTAATTTAATTTAATTTGTACTAATATTCTGTAACGAATTACAATTAAGGTTAATAATTAAAAACTAAAATGCCAATTGAATGACTCTTCTTAAACACTAATATAAATGAATATAATTTAATTTAAATATAATATAAATGCCAAATAGTATTACTATTCATTCTCTGTTCATGGTATGTGAAAAATAAAAATTTTTGGGCATGGCGAGGATATATATTTTCAGACATTAACCTGGCCCTGAAGATGGTCCCATATGCAACCGAAACGTCGGCCTTGCTTTGACAATAAATTGAAATATAAAATAGCTGCTTTGCACATTCTTTCTACCTATTTGAGTATTACTTTTAATGATTCTCAGGTTTGCTAAAATTTTATCATCAACTCGGGATCAATTATTTTTTTAAATTTAAAAATTCTGCGACAATTTTGTTTGATATTTCGACTATCCAAATAAATTTGTTTCTTAAAAAGAGGACAGGCAGACAAATACCTGAGCAGGAATCCTTTGAGTGCCTTTTATCTTATCTAAATTTCGACTGGCTCCTTGAAGCCCATCTCGGTGTTTTTTTTATCAATGGTGAATGCTACTCATTGAGTTATCCCCTTGGCACTTATTTATTTTGATCAACCCCCTCCTCGGGATGTTTATTTTACATCAACCCATAACAATCACCATCATTCATATTAGATATAAAAGGGTTATTAAAGATTAAAGATAAACAAATTCTAATTTTGAGGGTCAAAAAAGAAAAAAAAATATAGATTGAATTTCTGAAAATAAACAGACAAGGGAAAATTGTTTAAATAGAGAGCGAGGGTAAAGGGCACAGGTGCACGAAGAAGAGGTTTAGCTTACTAATTCTACGGATAAATCCTTTCTTAGTTTCTAATTGACAGATTGAAACAAAAATTATTATTTATTTTTTTTTTTAATTAAGAACCAACAATCGAAAAATTTTAATAATTTACCAAACAATTGAAATGCCTAAAGGCCTAAACTTTCTTCTTTCGATTAATGAGGCCATTTAGGAGTTTTGGCACCTCCCTTGACATTGCTTAGATCTTTGTAGCAAATTAAGTTTAAACAAAAAAATAAAATTAATAGAACTAAACAATTGAATCATCAAATAAAAATAAACAATTAAAAAACTATGAAACGAAGATGGCGGATGTTTATTTTGCATCGAATAAATACGTCGAATATGTAAAAAATTTTCTCACATTAACTTCATTCTTTAGCAAATAATATTTATATTTTGTTACCAAAGCAACCATTTCTCCTATCTTTCCTAAATATAGTTATACAGTATAGTTGTACAGTATATTGAAATATACAATGAAGGAAAGGAAAAAGACGCAATCCTCTTATTTAAGCCATTTGGTTCCCCTATCTTTCCTATGAAGTACAGGAGTAAAGTGTGCTTCAAACAATTCTGAGAGCAAAATGAGAATATACATTTTAAAGAGCATGTAAAAAATAATTGATTTATGAATTTTCCCCTCTTCCTGCGGAAAAATTTTATTTTTTTTGCGGAACCAAAT
Organism: Euborellia annulipes; assembly: GCA_023213315.1. Taxonomy (NCBI): domain Eukaryota; kingdom Metazoa; phylum Arthropoda; class Insecta; order Dermaptera; family Anisolabididae; genus Euborellia; species Euborellia annulipes. Next base: position 5,958 of record JAKCPI010009958.1, read on the forward strand.
TTTTCCGTCACGCGGAAAATTTTTTTAATTTTTTTTCCTGGACATTAAAATTATTTTTTGTTTTTCGAATTTGTTTGGCGCCCCTTTGTGAGTAGCGCCCGGGGCATGATGACCCCCCCTTGCCCCCCTCTCGCTACGCCACTGGATCAAATGATGGAAGAGGGTCAGATTTTGTTTTCTAATTCGCTCGGCGCTCCGAGATGAGGCAAGGAGCCTGGAGTAAGTCTTGGCTTGCCTTCTTTTCGCGCACCAAATCGCTTTTCAAAAACTTACTATATCGCTCTTATTTCACAATCGATTTGTGGCAAAATGCAAAACTGGCTCTTTTCAATTAATTATAAAGCTATAGCTATAGCTTTTATTTGTCTACGTTCACAGAAATTAGGGGTTTATTAGAGACCCTCACAATTTTGACCCCCGTCATAATACCCTAATTTATTGTTTTTACTTACATATACGAGGGTGGTTCTTATTTATAGACGTCAACATTCTCGTATAGAGAAAGTATTGTAATAGTAAAAAAGATTTTGATGTTTCTCCACGTTTTAGACCTCCCTGAGTTCAAAAATACCAGGTGTGTGTGTGTGTGTGTGTGAACACGATTGCTTAAAAACCAAAGCAGCTAGATTAATGAAATTTGGTATATGCTCCTTACACTAAAATTGTAGATTTCTATCAACTTTTGGAGTAAATACGTCACTTGGAAGTAGTACTTTACCTAATAAGTTTTTTCAGAAATTTCGAAATTTTCAATTTTTTTGTTATATTATGATAAAATACTCTATTTTAAAAAGTTTTTATTCTTTGATATTTTTTCGAAAATTGAATAGTTTTTGAAATAATCAAAGAAGAAATAGAAAATTTTCGTTAATTTTGATAAAAAATCAAACGGGTTGGGATAGCGGAGTGTCCGTCTGTCCGTCTGTCACCAACTTGCCGTAATTTTGCCGTCTTATAGAGGACGTTCTGGAGAGTCCAGGAAAAAGACTCGGGGTCCGCAATTTCTCAAAAGGGGAGTCGCAAAAAATTCTAGAATTCGCCATTGAGTTGATTGTCTTGCCTTATGAAAAATTAAAGCCAATTAATTATAATAATTAAATCTCTCTAATGAAAAATAATAAAAATTGTTATATAATTAAATTTTTATTAATTTTTTTCTTTAGGGATTCGATTTGAATAAAGACAGACAGCCTTGCAAGCAAATAGTGTGTACAAGGCACCGCCGGCAAGTGCTGCCACCTGGTGTCCATTCTATAAAACCCTTTTGTTAAAATGAAATTAATTTTTAATTTAATCAAATAAATTACATAAAATTAGTATAAATATCATGGAGGGGACAACCTAAAGGGGGAGGGGATGGAGCCCCCCTCCTTGAAAAAGCAAAAATTCAAATATTATGGTCTCTAAGAGGCTCTAAAATGGCATTTGAATAGAAAGAGAGCGAAGGTAATGAGTGCGAGTGAGACGGAGAGAGTCGCTTAAAGATGCTGAGTCTCCGCTCTTGGTGCACATCACAGTCCTTAGTTGGCGCCCTGTTAAATTGCCCAGTTTTGCCCCCCTTACAGAGTTTCGGACTAACTTTGCGCGCAAAAATTAAACATAAATTTTGTGTCAAATTACCTCTCTTGGCCGCAGTTCCAACTAAACAGTAAGCGGGGAAAAAAAAAACTCACCCAGATGGGTTTTGAACTCAAGCTCGTTCGAATTCGTTGTTTGCAAATTCTACCATTTTCTCTCGCGTACACTTGTTTTGTTATTTTCCATACCTTTTAAGCTACTTAATTTGCGACTGTTAGGCCTACTTTAATTTTTTTTTAAACGAAATCAAATTAAGGACAAATAGTGTCTCTAAATTTGTATCTCAAATAACTTAGATATTTTAAAGAATTTTTGACTGTTTTTTTTTTTTTAATGAATGAAATTCTAAATTTTTTTATGAATTATTTATTTATTTAATTATTTTAATTTTTTTTATTCGATTAAGTTTAAGGTCTTTACGCATAAGAGGCCATTTAGACCCCGTCTCTATATGATGCTAGATGTGAACCCTTGACCTTTGGTATCAGCAGTTCTCTACCTCTGAACCAATAATAATTTATTATAAATTGTAAAAAATTTATCTTTTGTAGGAAATCAAAATAAATAACCCCATTTCTTTTCAGATAAGATTTTTGTAGGCATGGGCGTAGCCAACTTCTTGTTAGGGGGCCAACTCTCGTTAGGGGAAGAGGGGGTTTGCAATTAATATCTACATAGAGTATTAATTATTTATTTAAATAAAATAAAAAAATTAAATTAATGTAGTGAATTGGAGTGTTAAAAAAAAATTTCAATGGGAAAAATATATATATATATTTTTTTTTAATTTTAGAGCAGGGGGCCCCCCTGCCTCCCGGCTACGCCCATGTTTGTAGGGCTTCTCTTGACAATGGATCGATTCTTTTCTGTGTTAAGAATATGGTCATATATAATATTGGTATTAAGAATAACAAGAAATATTATTTTAAAATGTTTATGAAAAATCTTATATATTGAAAAAGACCGTAACACAGATCATAAATCCTGAAATTAACTTTGTTTTGAAAATGAAATCAAAACTCCCTGGCCTGGAGACAGGAACAGAGCGACATCTATGGAGTAAATTTTGAACTATTTCAGAAGCCCAGTGGTGCCTCTTCAGTACCTTTGTTAATAAATAAAAACTTGGGAAATTCTTCCCATAGAGTGTCCACCCCCTGGTGCACATGCACCGGATTCCAAACAATACGCGTGACGTCATCTTTTCTTAGAAAAACAATTAAAAGACAGAAATAAAACTATTTGTTTTGTTTTTTTATATTCATCAAATTAGAAGAAAAAAACAAGTTAAATAATTTATAAAAAAAAAAGAATATGATAAAATTATTTTAATAAAGGAAATAAATATATTCTAACTTTTGATTGATTATTGAGTTGGGATTTATTTATTTTTCTTCCTGAGACGGGTGTTAAAGTTAATTGTATTTTCAATTTATATTTCGGCCTCTAAGATCATTTGAATTTTGTGAAATTAAAAAAAATGATGGCTTCCAGCAGGTGAAAGACTCAACACACAGCGGGTCACCTATCCACGGTCCAGCAGTTCTTAGCCTTGCTTAACCCGAAATTTTTTCTGCCTTTTAGCTATTAAATTTAAAAAAAGCTATTTTTTTTTTATACATACTCAAATTAAAAACAGAAAATAAGAAAAAAAAAACTGAAAAACTACATCAGTAAAGTACTAGTACTTTTTGGCTGATTTTGATTAAAAGCTTATTTCTACGCCTCAGGGGGGTGTCTAACTTAAATACAAAATTTCACCCTTCTAGCTCAATTCCTTCATGCTTGAACAGACATATGCAAGAGAATGTTAAAAAAAAAAAAAATAGGGGGGCCGTGAGGGTTCCCAAGGGGGCCGCGACTCAAAAAGTTTAACAAGCACTGAACTAAAGGCCTAAAGGGTTGGATTTTATTATTTAATATATTTATGAGAAATAAGCATCTCTTTGATTGAAGACAAAATATTTTGAAATTTTATTTTTTCTCAAAGGATTGAATTTTTTATAGATAAATATGCATTCTTTTTATTCTTTTAGTTGAAAAAAGTTTCGAATAAAATTTAATAAAAGCATAAAAAGATGAAATCAATCAATTTGTCAATTATTTCAAATGCTGGGAGAGCATCAATTTGTTTTTTCAAATTCGATCGGCGCCCAGAGTGCAGCCAGGGAGCCTCGCTTCACTCTCGTCTAGGCTTTTATTCTACGCGCACATTCGCTTTTTAAAAAATCTCTCTATCTCTCTTATTTGTCGTTGGATTTGTGGAAAAATGCAAAACTGGTCTTTTCAATCAATTATAAAGCTATAGACATTTTTTTATTTAACTACGCCCACATAAAATGGGGGTTTATTTATTGCCCTTTACATCTTCAAATGTTAACTGCCTCTTTCATTTTCTAATTTATTGTTTTTTAATTAAATAAACACATTTAGGCCTTGATATTGATTGAATAACTTAGTATATAAAATATTCAAGCAAAAACAATGAAATTTTAGTCTCAAAACGTTCTGAAAATGATTAAAAATCGATTTATTTTGACATATTAATTTTAAAATTCAAAAATCAATTATTTTTTTGATGTTGTTCTAATTTTGCTTTCAAAATTGTTTGAAGACCACCATGGGCGTAACTAGAGAATTTGACTGGGGGGAGGGGGGCATGGGACCAGCTATCCTGGCTATCCAGTGGGCCTGGATTTTCTCAATTTTTCTTGGGGGCAAGGAGCTTTCTGGGGCGATGGGGCAGCACCCCCTAGTTACGCCCATGCACGTTTATTACTTATTTATCCATGCTGAATGCATATGTATGTGAGAGAGAGTGGCTATCTCTGTGTGTGCGTGTGGGGGGGGGGAGTAGGAGGGGGGGGGGGGGGGGGGGGGTGGCGCTGGTAGCGCTCTCTAGACAGCGACGACTCGAGCAATTCGCGCCCGTTTGTTTGTTTGTCACTTGGTTCCGTGTTCTTTTTAACTTTTCGTTATTATTTAAATAGTATTTATTTATTTGTGTTATTCATTTAGTTATATAAATTTGTATACTTTTATTTTAATGCGTGTGTGTGTGTGTGAACTCAAAGTGATTTTCCTGCATTTGACGAGCTGGGGCCTTCCAGACTTCAACTTCAACTTCTAAAGGTAGAATTCATTTAATTCCTTGAAAAATATTTAATTATTTTCACTTGTTTTTACGTATATAATAAATATAATAATCAATTTTTAATGTTAAATCTGATGAAAAGTTGACAAGTGAGGTTAGTAAGCTATTAAAAAAAAATTATTTTTTTTTTAAATATTTCTTCTAAAAATGATTCGATTATCAAACATTAATAATCTCAATTAAATAATAAAGCATAAGAGCTCAAACTCGGTTGAATTAAACAGATTTGCAAGTGTTTGTGTGTGTCATTTTGTCAACTGCTAAAATCTAAGTGTATTTGATTCAGCATAAAATTGAGAGTTTTTCTCTTAATTTTTGATTAGGTATCTATTCTAGTTAGTAAATAATTAAAATAAAATCTCTTAGGAAATTGTTTTATTCTTATTTTGCTTGGCCTGCTATTATAATCTCTTTATGATTGGATTTTATAGATATACTTGTCAAATCTATTCTATTAATATTCCTGGAGTCATCAAATAAATAAGAACTTGCAATCACTTGTTCATTCCATTTATTAAATGAAAACTCGTTTATTTTTTTTTCATTTATTAAAGTATTTAACCATCCATCTATCTACTAAAGTTATAGAAATATTTATTTACTTACACTTACACTTTTTTCTCATTCACACTCACATTCACACAGTCTTTTCGGCAACTTAGGCCATTTAAGACTTTAAACGATATCCGTTATTTATAATTATACATATTGGGGTCCAGGCATTCTTATATAAGCCATTTGGTATCCAAATGCCTTATATAAAATCATCGGACTGCCTGGGGTCCGAACCCGCGACGTTTGGTATATGAGGTTAGCACGCTAACCTCTACGCCATGCCCCGAGGGCATTTATTTACTTAAAAATTATTATTTTCAAGAGTGTTTATTTTCATAAACACATCAAATATCTTTGCTTTTTTTACATGTGATTATTTCACTGTTTAAAAAAAATGAAACTTTTATGATTCTAGGCTTTAAAATGCTAATAAAAAATATTTATATTCTTTGATTAATAAAATAAAATAATGAAATTATCTGGCGATTCTAGCATTAAGGACAGTGGGCTCCCTGATTGCATTTAATCTCCGATAAGTAAGCTTAATTCAAATTAAAATAAAACTCCTTGATTCTCTTACCTCTCTTTTTAATTCACAAGACAAGGACGTTCAAAAGAACGAGTCATTAGAACTAGAATTGATAAACATTTTCAAAATAGGGAAGGAATTAAGAACTGGTCTTATAAATTGAACGAGAATCGGTGTGTTTAATTTGCTTTCGTTGTGATTTATTCACCTAGTATAAAAAGAGAGAAAACTGTGTGAGTGCAAGTGAGAGAGAGATAGTCCCTGCTTTCTGAACAAGGTCAAGCAGGCCGGGAGTCAAACAATCCGTCTGACGTCACCGTTTCTCTGAATTAATTAAAAGGGAATAAAAATAATAAATTCTCCGAATTGAGAAAATCGATTTAATATTAAAAAAATAAAACATTTTTTTTTTTTTCTTTTCAAATAAAATAAATTCCCCCACACTTGAATTTTTTAATTTAATGGTAAACTAATATATGGACCCTGTTATTCAATGGTGTGTCAAAGACCAAACATCGAGTTTTGAGAAAATCAACATTAAAGTTTTTTGTTTACATTGGATTATATATAATTTTTTTTTGTCAATTGTGCAAGTAACATTAAATATAAATTTTTTTAGGACATATTTCATAAAAAATACTATTAATTAAAGCATTTGAAACAATATTCCGTGCTTAACTCAATTTTTAATTTTTTGGTCTTTGGCACACCATTGCATAACAGGGTCCATATAGGCGAGGGCGGCCTGGGAACGGAGAAGAGCAACAGTCACCAGAATCGTTGCAGTTAAGGGGGTTCAGGAGCGACGTCTAAACGTACTTTAAAAAAAAAAACTAGACTATTATAAGGAATTTTTCAATGCGGTTTTTTTTTAAATGAATTAAATTCATAAGAGATTATTGGGACATCGAGCTATAATTTTTTTAATAACTTATTAAAAAATTATCGTAATTAATTTTTTTGTTATCAAGCAAATACAAAAAAACAATCTGTCCCAATAATCTTTAATTTTTTTTAAATTTAAAAATGAATTTATTGTTATTATTAATCACATATTAATTAAGAAATTTTTAAAATAAGCTTACGATGATTTATTTAAAAATCAACTGTCAAATTAGTTCAGCATTCTTGCAATAGATGGCAGGCTAGTCTAATAGCCGATCCCCTAATAGCGTATATTTATATATTTTTATGCTTTTATAAAAGGTACATAATATATAATAACATTTATAAAGTATTTATTGTTAAAAGATCAATGAAAAAACCAAATGCATTAAATATTATTAGCTACCATTCTGACATCTCTTGGCAAATTTTTGAATTACTTGATTTTTTGGGCATACTTTTTATGACACACAACGCCCTCTTATCGGGAAAAACATGCGGAGCACCTTCGCTCCCGTTCCCCATAGGCGAGTGTCCGCCACAGGCAGGCGGAACGGCTAGTGATTCCATCTCCATCCAGGGAGGGGGTGAAATTCAGGTCAATCCCGAAGATGATGATGAGTGAGAAGGGATGCTGTTGTTGTTGATGCGTGCACAATTAATTAGAAGAGCTTTCTTTCTCCCTGGCCATTAACGAGGATATTTGTGTGTGTGTGTGTGTGTGTGCCCTTGAGGGTATCTGCACCCACCAGATGCAGGTGAGGGTCGTCCTTTTAAAATTAATCGATAAATTACTTTTGATGGTTAATTAATTGTGTAAACTTTTCAAAGAGTTCAAAAAAAAAAAAAAGTTTGGAAAGTGTTTTTTTTTTTTTTCTATTAGAAGAAATTCCATAATGGAGGATTGGAGACATTTTGAATGTTGTGTCATTTAATGGCATTTGATAGAACCCTTTGGCAAAATCTCGACTTGGGGAGCCACTAAAAAAAAAAAAAATATGGTGTAACAAGCACAGAACACAACTTTTGATTATCGTAAGGTAAGAGAAAATTGTGTTCTGTTGTGCGATCAGTCACACCAGATTTTGAATTTTTAATTTGAATGTCTTATGGAGCTGGAGATTTAATCAAGAAACCGAAGGACAATTTGCAGCCAGAAGATTAAATAAAAAAAAAAATCTTTTATTTAATTTTTTTTTTACTTGCCGACGTTTCGGTCGTCTGTCACGACTTTCATCAGGGCAAATAATTGTCAACGATAACAATTTTATATGTATTGATATATAAATTATCATCGTGGGCTGATTTTATCAATAAAGAAATTACATTGGCTGCATTTCCTTCTTTTCCCCGTGTTACAATTATCATTTACTTGTTTGGGATCTTGGATTCAATCATTCAATGATTGAAAAATTAAAAAAAAGAAATTGTATATGATTACAGTAAACATCGAAATACCTAATTGTTGACAATTATTTGCCCGATGATGATGGTCGTGAAAGACGACCGAAACGTCGGCAAGTTATAAAATTAAATAAAATATTTTTTTATTTAATCTCCTGGCTGCAAAGTGTCCTTCGGTTTCCTGTTTAAATTTGATCTTTAAAGAATATATATTTATAATTCGCTAATGTCCGTCTGTCTGTTCTGTCAAGCTCTATTTAGGCAACTTCCCGTTGGAATTTTGAAATGAAATTTTATATGCATAAAGAGGACTTTCTATCGATTACAAGAAAATTATTTTCATCTCGAAATTCCTATAACTTTTTGAGTTATTAATTCTTAAAGTAATGATTTCTCCCATAGGAAATGTATAGAGAAATATTTATGTATTCTTTTCATTTGTGTATTCCATGAACGTAAACAAATCCTCAAGCAGGCACTGGATTGTAATAGGAATGATAATTTTTTTTTTTATAAATTAAGAAAAGGCGCCCTCGGGCTTGGTGTTGGGGTTAGCGTGCTAACCTCGTATACTAAAAGTCGCGGGTTCGGACCCCAGGCAGTTCGATGATTTTATTTAAGGCATTTGGATACCAAATGGCTTCAATAGAAATGCCTGGACCCCCAATAGATATATTAAACATACGAGTATCGTTAAAAGTCTTAAATGGCCTAAGTTGCCAAAAAGAATGTGTTAAAAAAGGACGAAGCCCGCCGAAGACGGCTAGTAAATGTATGAAAGGTGTCTGCAAAATTGCAGCACATGATTAAGAAAAGGCGAAGTTTCGCCGCAGGCGGGCGGGCCCGAGCTTGGTTTATTTATTTTCCCATCCCATATTATTATTTTAATCAAGTTATTATATTATAATGATTAGAAAGAAAAAAAAAAAGAAAATCGTTCTAGGAAATTTTTATCATTATTCACGCCCTCTTTTTTATAAATTTCAACAACATCGTCAATTTCCTCTCCACTGCTAACCGAAAAATTCATCACCTTTTTTATTTTTTTATACGTTATAAGTATATATAATTATTAAATTACAGACCTTGTTGGAAAAAAAAGGGGATTTTGTTATTCTTTAAAAAAAAAACAAAAAAACAAACACATAATGGATGGTCATAAACGATTAACTCCAATTGATAAAAGCACACTATTTGAAAAAAAATAAGGTGTGACTGATCACAACTTTCCCTTACGGTATATACGCCTGAGCCCCGAGGGCTTTTCTTCTGAATTTTTTTTTTTATAAAAAAACATTCACACTTTTTCTTATTCACACTCACACTCACACACACATTCACACAGTCTTTTCGGCAACTTAGGCCATTTAAGACTTTGACGATAACCGTTATTATATAAATATACATATATGGGGTCCAGGCATTCTTATTTAAGCCATTTGGTATCCAAATGGCTTAAATAAAATCATCGGACTGCCTGGGGTCCGAACCCGCGACGTTTGGTATACGAGGTTAGCACGCTAACCTCTACACCAAGCCCCGAGGGCAAAAGAAAATTATTATTATTCCATTCCAATCCAGTGCCTGCTTGAGGATTTGTTTACATTCATGGAATACACAAATGAAAAGAATACATAAATATTTCTCTATACATTTCCTATGGGAGAAATCTTAACTTTAGGAATTAATAACTCAAAAAGTTATAGTAATTTCGGGATGAAAATAATTTTCCTGTAATCCCGAAAAGGTCCTCTTTAAGCATAACAAATTTGGTTTCAAAAATCCTACGGGAAGTTGCCCAAATAGAGCGTGCAGACAGACGGACATTAGTGAATTTTATATAGGCTCCGAAATACGTTATCAAACATTAACGTTCAGTCTGTTTTTTTTTCCGACAGAGTAAAAGTAAAAATTCAAAATTATATGACATTTTGTTGCATTAAGGTGCGCGTCTCGAAAAACCGTTAGAAGACGATTCAGTTGCTAGTTACTCTAGGCGGCAAGAGATGGCGTTAGTTTTTCCCATAGGAATACAAAGGATTTATTCCATTTCATTTGGAAGATCCCAGCTAATTAATTAAGGGTAAAAAATTGATTATTTTTTAACACAATGATTACTAATTTAATTATCTATAAGATATAGAGCGAATTTTTTAAAAATATATTTTATTTAATGCGATTAATCTAAAAAAAAAAAAACTTTATTCTTTCGAAAATCAAAAAAAGGGCTTCTATAAGTTGTAGATATTTTAAATAGCTTTAATTTAAAAAAAATTTGAGGTCGATAGCTTCAAAATTGTGGCCGCAATTAGCACCCCGAGACGTGCACCTTAATGACCACACCAGATTTTTCTTCTTCAAAATAACATTTTCTTATTGAGCCTTCGGCGGGCGGGGCAGCTAGTACACCTAATAAGTTTGTTCTAAAAAAAAGAAGAAGTTGAAATAAACTCTCCGACTACCTTTTAATGGCCCTTCTAAATCATTTTTATTTTTTATTAACTTTTCAAATGATATCAAAGTCGGAGAAGTATCTAAACACACACACGCACGCAAAGGGCGGGAGAGAGGGGGGGGGGGGAGATTCAATTAACCCCCTCCACGTTTCGTGTTTAGAGATAATTAAATAATAGAATAATTTTGTATGAGGCGTTACAAGCCAATTGGAATTGTTTTTAAGAAGGTGGGGCTTGAAAAATAAACACAGAGAGAATTTATGGTTAGAAATAATAAATAAATTAATAACACGAGGTCTATGATGGTCGTTTTTATTTTTCTTTCTCTCAATGGATTCTTATTTATATTAAGGGGCTACGGGAGCGAAGTGTGTTACGCATGTTTTTCCCGCTAAGATGGCGTTGTGTGTCATAAAAAGTATGCCCAAAATATCAAGTAATTCAAAAATTTGCCAAGAGATGTCAGAATGGTAGCTAATAATATTTAATGCATTTGGTTGATTTTCATTGATCTTTTAACAATAAATACTTTATAAATGTTATTATACATTATGTATCTTTTATAAAAGCATAAAAATATATAAAAGGCGATATAGGCTATTAGGGGGATCGGCTGTTAGACTAGCCTGCCATCTATTGCAAGAATGCTGAACTAATTTGACAGTTGATTTTTAAATAAATCATCTAAGCTTATTTTAAAAATTTCATGAATGAATTCAATCTAAATTGCAAGTTTCAACAAAATTGTTCCATAATCTTGGAATTTATTAACGAGAAAAAGTTAATTTTTGTGTTTGAGTGTCAATATCAGATAAACTCTTGGATCTATCCCCGCCAAATTTTTTTTTTTAATTCAGAGGCTTTATAAACTTATTTTAAATTGCAAGTTTCGACTAAATTGTTCCATAATCTTGGTTGTTATTAACGAAAAAAGGCCACTTTTTGTGTTTGAGTGTCAACACCAGACGAATGCTAGGAGCTATCTACACCAAATTTTTTTTTATATTCTAGGGCTTTATAAACTCATTCTAAATTGCAAGTTTCAACAAAATTGTTCCATAATCTTGGAATTTATTAACGAGAAAAAGTTAATTTTTGTGTTTGAGTGTCAATATCAGATAAACTCTAGGATCTATCTCCGCCAAATTTTTTTAATTCCAGAGGCTTTATAAACTTATTCTAAATTGCAAGTTTCGACTAAATTGTTCCATAATCTTGGATGTTATTAACGAAAAAAGGCCAGTTTTTGGGTTTGAGTGTCAACACCAGACTAATACTTGGAGCAATCACCACCAAATTTTTTTTTTATATTACATATAAATAGATAAGAGTAAATAAGAGTTTGTGTGTTTCATCCTTTAGAAACAATGTTGTGTGAAACTAATTACAAAACTGTCGTTGCTTGTTGTTGTTGTTGTTGTTGTTTGAATAGGAAGTACACATCGAGTGATGTCTGTCGATAAAAGCGCAATATCACGAGGACAGAGCGGCTTTCATTAATTAACTCACCTTTAAAGCAGCAAACGGCTCTTCAATAGAATATCACTTGCAATTAGCCCTCTACTATCATCAAAAAAATCTGGTGTGACTGGTCACGCCAGATTTTTTATTTTTTCTCTCTCACAACCATGACGTAACAGCCACTAACTCTCTCTATCTCTATTTCTTCACAGAAAATGGAACAAGAATGAGATATTTTAAACGAATATAAATCTTAAAGGTAATAATAAAAGAAAATTTTACCTTTTCAATGATGATTTTTCTAAGAAATTTATTTTTGGAATATATTAACGACTGACGTTTTCTTAATTAACTTAAAACATTTAAGATAATTGCCTTTTTTTTTTAATTGTATATTCCATAAGAGAGAGAAAAATCAAAAGAGATTTTTTATAGCACCTAAATAAAAGAAAATCGAGAATATAAAATTATTTAAATCTACTAACCTGTCTCTTTTGAACTTGGAAATTCTGAATATCTCAATTGATGGGAAATTGTTTGATTTTATTTATATATATATTTATATACGCTCTACATCCCTTTGTTTTGGTGTAACAATCAGAGAGGTGAGTTAGCTCATCTATTCATTCTAATATCTAATTAAGAATTATATTTTATTAATTAATTTAAATTAAATTAAATATATTTAATTATAAACAATTATATAAATTAAATTTTAATTAATAAAATACATTTCAACAAATTACTTGAGACAAAAAGGAAATAGAATCAAATTTAATAATAATTAAATAATGATGAAATGTTGTAATGTTATTTTTTTTTTTTTTATAAAGCTACGATATATTTTTTTGGTTTTAAGCTTTAAATAATTTATTTTTTCCATGATAAAAAAGATCAAAAATTTTTATAATTAGTGTCGTCTATTTGATTAGGAAAATACATAAACGTTGCTGTGGCTGGTGTGTTTTAACAAAATTAGCAATCGATCCATTATTAGATTAATTGAACAAGAGAGAGAGAAGGCAAGCTTATATAAATTGTAGTCTACAATTGATTCAATAATAGTAGAAGGAACTAAGTTCCCCCCCCCTCCCCCCCTCTCTTGGGTAAAGTTAGTTAAGAGAGAGAGAGAGAGATGGAATCTAACTAATTATTCAATTTGGTTTGCTCTTATATGCAGCTACGTATTTACATATGGCAGGCAGCTAGCTCTTCGTGAGAGAGCACAAGGAAAGGAGTTGAGAAATTTGAGGTTATGCCAAAAAATAACAATCGATTGTTTACATTATTGCCAACAATCAGTAAGAATGGGATTTTGAAGAATTGTTGTTTTATGTATCCCCCAATTCGGGGATTGGGTTTAGATTATTCCCTAAAAATGTTTGTCTTTTATTTAGCTAATAAAAAATTAAAAAGAAATAAATCGTTTGTTTAAAAAAAAATAAAAACATTACAACAATGCATGCTAATTAATTTATTATTTAATTTGATTCCATTTCCTTTTTGTCCCAATTAAATTGTTGAATTGTATTTTATTAATTAAAATTTAATTTTTATAATTGTTTATAAATAAATAATTAATTTTTAATTAAATATTAAAATGAATAGATAACTTAACTCGCCTCTCGGATTGTTACACCAAATATAAGAGGTGTAGAGCGTATATAAATATCAAATTGAAATATAATTGAGATGTTAAAAACTTCTAAGTTCAAAATAGACAGGTAAGTTTACCTATATTATCGATTTTCTTTTATTTGGGTGCTATAAAAATCTTTTTTTTTCTTAAATGTATATCTTTTAAGTTAAGTTAATTAAGAAAACGTCAGTCGTTAAAATATTAAAAAAAGTTTCTTAGAAAAATCATCAATGAAAAGGTAAAATTCTTTTTTATTATTACTACCTTTAAGATTTATATTCCTATTTTTTTTTTTTTTTTTTTTTTTTTCTATAATTAAAAAATTTCATTCTGTTCATTTTCTGTGAAGAAAAGAATAATAATAAAAAAAAATTTAATATTATCAATATTAATCAATTGGGGATTTCAATTTTTTTTTTTCTACTTCATTAAAATATTCTTCTCTTCGAAAAAAAAACTTTTATAATAAAAAAAAAAAATGCATTCATTTTTTAAACCTCTTATTATGCCTTGAAGCAGTAGATTTTTGAGGTCCGAAACCTCCATTTTATAAGCCTTTAACAGATTCTAAAAATCTTCATCGATATTGTTTATTTTATTAACAAATATTAAATTACAGTCGGGGGGGGAATTATTGACTATTCTTTGTTTATTATTAAATAGAACATTTAATTAATATATTTTTTTTTAATTTAATTTAAATAATAATTTTCGATATTAAATTCCTTAATAATTAGAGACAATAAAATTTAATTAAATTGGAATATTTAATTGATTTCGTTGAATCATTTTTTTGAAGAGATGTAGAATATACATAAATATATATTGAAATATTTTTTTTATTCATTCATTCATTCTAAAATGTTTTTTTTTTTTTTTAATCATAAATATTTCCGCTCGTTTTATTTCAGAATGAATTAATATATTTAAAAAAAAAAAAAAGGTAACAGGTATATTCTAAAATCTTTTGAAGGTTACATTCGCAATAAGAGCATAATGAAGCTTTTGCTTGCCACACAATTTTATTATTAATTAGATAATTTTTTTTTTTTTGCTGCTTCAATTAATTAAAGTGATGTGAAGTGAGCAACAAGTGAGGACCCCCCCCCCCCCCCCCTGAAGGCAGAGATCAATTATAAACAGGAAAAAATCCATAATAGATTTAAACTGTCAGATTCTCTAAATACATAATTAAGTTGAGAAGCAGCAACACTTTATCTTTATCGTTTCTTTCTTATGCTGGTCTTTTTTTAGGCTCAAGGCTTTCAACGACCTTGTCATATCGTATGTGAAATAAGCAATAATCGATCATCATTTATTCTCTCTCTATCTCTCTGTAAAAAAAAAAAAAATTGAATTTTAAAACGATCATATCAGAGAATATATTTTGTTTAAACGAATAGTATTATTTTATTCATTTTAGATTTTTTTTTTATTTTATTTACTCAAATTAGAATAAAATTTAATGAGCTAGTCAATTGTTGACTATACTTTGTTTATTATTAAATGATGACAAAAGATTTTCATTCAAATAATAATTTTTTATAATAAATTCCTTAATAATTACATCCAATAAAATTCATTTAAATTGGAATAATTAATTGATTTTGCTTTATAATGAATCATATTTCAAAGGGATGTAGAATATACATAAAAGGCGCGGGAAGGGGGGGGGGGGGGGGCCCCCCCCCCCTAGGGGGGGGGGGGGGGGGGTTTTTTTAATACATATATATATAGACTAATTAATATTTTTAAATATTTTTTTATATATTCATTCTTAAATGTTTTTTTACTTTTTTTTTTATTGGGAATCATTCTCCCTACAAATTAGAAAAAATTCATGTTTTAATAAATATATTTCCGCTCGTTTTATTTCAGAATAAATTAGTTTTTAAAAAATCTTATCTGTTAGTTCTAAAATGAAGTGCACATTTTTATAATAAAATTATTAAAATTACATTGAATAATAATAATAATAATTCATTTATATTAATGATTATTAATTCAATAATAATATTAATAATAGAATAATTTAATCTTAATAATTAATAACTAATTATTAGTAATAAATTTTTTTATTCATTGTTTGAATTTGTGTTTCTAATTTAATAGCTATTACCAACTTATGAAATCTATAATAAATTTTAGATTGAATAGAGATAATTGTAAATAGCACCCAAATCAATTCGAGTAGTTGTTATTTCAAAGAGAAGACGAGCATCGATCTTAGATTAACATGCAGAAGCTGAGCAACCGGTTTGCCTGTTGCTGTTGCTGCTGCGCTATGACTTCTTTCATCGCTATAGCATTCGCACCCTCAGGGCTTGAATGAATTTTATGTTCTTGCTAGCTCCTATAATTTGTGAAATAAAATTACTGAACAACATTTTATGTTTTTATTTTACAATATATAGGCTTATATATAATTTTTTTTGAAATTCAATTATTCGATTCCCCCACTCCTTTAGATCACTAGAAATCTGGTGTGACTGTCTGCCAAACAAAGAAAAATGGGTTTAATTAAAAAAAAGAAACAAAGGAAGTCTGTCAAATGAACAAAGAAAGTAGAAGTTCTATTTTTATTATTTTTATTTGTATTTTACTTTTAAAAAAAAAAATTACTAAATGTATAATATAGTCAAATAATCCACTTACCTGTGAGTCTATATGAACCCGAAAACTAAATTTATTTCAATTTCTTTTCAAGAAGAGATTTTAATTTATTTCAATCAAGAGTTGTTTAATTTTTATATATAATTATATACAATCTACATCCCTTTTTTTTATTTCAATTAAGAAAGAGGTTAACTCATCTTTTATTTTTATTGTCTAATTAAAAATAAAAATAATAAAATCTCACCATTATTAATATATAAATTTTGATATATTAATTAATAAAATATGTTTAAATTTTTCAAATAACAGATTATTTTTTGTGTATTTTCATAATTAGTCGAAGAATATGTTAATCACCAACCAAACAGACAACATTGACACTAAAAATATTATCATCCAGTTGGAGTGAGGAATTTATTAAAATTTAATAATAAAAAAAAAGTGGACGTGTCATGAGAGAGTTTTTTTTTTTTTTATTTTTTATCTTCCCTTGGTCTAATTATCTAACAAGATGCATGTTATGAGCATGTCGGGAGCTAAAACTGAGATACCGGTAAGAGTCCTGGTTCCTATTAAACGGGACTCCCCGCTGTGGACGCATCGGAAAATATAATAAAAATCTTTCTTTTCCTAATTATTACTATTTAGATTATATTGACCTTGGAAATAACACGTTCTAAAAGCCATCAAAGAATATAGAACGACTTTGTGGTTATGTTTATGTTACAATTAGAGTATTCTTAGTGAATTTTTTTTTTTGATTGTTTGATATTGAAAATGTATTTATAAAACTTTTGTTTTCAAAATGAAAGCAATTAATCTATTATGCAATTAAAATTAAAAAATTTAAACAAATAATATAAGTGAGATTTAAATATTTTAATTATATTAAATTAAATACTTAATTAGATCTGGATATATTCTTTGAAATAAGAAGTTTGAAATCTTGATACGCAATTTTTCTTAATAACTTCTGAACTACTGAACGGATTGTCATGAAATTTGCTCCATGTCTAGAGGTTATTGCATGGGCGGATACAAGGGGGGGGTTAAGGGGGTAATTACCCCCCCCCCCCGAGATTAGAAAAAACGGGAAAAATTTTAGAAACCGCGAACGGCACATGAAAAATCTTTTGGTTCCGCGAACGGCACATGAAAAAATTTTTGGTTCCGCGGGCGGAAAAAATTTTTGGTCTCTAAAAAAAAGGTAAAATATTTTTCCGGCTGGGAAAAAATTTTCGGTTCCGCGAACGGCACATGAAAAATCTTTTGGTTCCGCGGGCGAGAAAATTTGCACATGAAAAAATTTTTGGTTCCGTGAAAAACAAAATTTTTCGTAGAAAAACTTTTGAGAACAGGCCCCCCCCCCGAAAAAAAATTTCTATATACGCCTCTGGTGCTGTGCGACGAGTCACACCAGATTACCTCCCCCCCGAGAAACACCTCTGGATCCGCCCTTGGGTTATTGTCCTCATTATTATAGCTGAGTTTCAAAAGATTTGGTTCAGAGGAAACTGAGAAAACCGTTATTAATTTACCGCTCATTTTTACCGCTCCCTGGGGTCCGATTCACTTCTAGTTTTAATATCTTTTCAGCCCCATTTAGGACTACAAATTTGCCAAATTTCATCTTAATCCGGTTCCAGTGAACTCTCAAATTAAAAAAAAAAGATCTCTTTAGAATGTATAGTGTTCATTAATAAATTTGATTTGCCAAATGAATGATGTCTTCTTTTTTTGCTTGAAAAAATAAAAACCACCCAAGTGGCTGTCACGTGACCTGAATATATACATACAAAGATCAAAAAGGAAACAAAAACAAAGAAAGGAAACGAATCCATTAATTGGAGTAGACAGGCCTATGTCAAAAAGGAAAAAAAAAAAAAAGAAATAGTTTTTTTTTTTTGTATTTCCTCCTACCAGGTATCTATTTAATTAAATGAATAGTTTATAGCATCTTAAGCCATTTAGGCCTTTCGATAATTTGCGGGGGCGGGGTCTATACCAACGAATTCTGCCTGGATATTATCTATATTGACATTTGTCTAACCTCTCGACTACAGGGGAAGTGGGGGTCAAAAAAAAAAAATCTTACAAATAAAAATCTGGTGTGATTGGTTGCACCAGATTTTTTTGTGTCGAGATATATTTAGTAGGAACCGACCGAATATTCGGTTTCGGCCAGTTTCGGCCAAAAATCCTGGTTTCGGCCGTAGTTTCGGTTTCGGCCAAAAAGTAGCCGAACCTTTCGGCCGGCCGAAACCTGAGTCAGAAAAGATGGGATGAGACTTGTATGCAAAAAAAAGGTCCAATTATTTGCAAAAGCGGAAAAGGGGCGGAAAAAATTTTTTAGTTTCCCTAAAAAAAAGGTAAAATGATTTTCAAGGGAGGGGAAAAAAATTTTCCGCAGCTCGAAAAAATTTCAAAAAAAAAAAAAAAAAAAAAGTAAAATAATAATAATTTTTTATAGGAAATAAAAGTTTCGGTTTCGGTTACGGTTTCGGCCGAAACTAAGGTTGAGGCCGAATATTCGGTTTCGGTTTCGGCTGAAAATCTTGTTTCGGTCGGACCCTAATATTTAGTTTCCACCGATATACTAGAATTCAAGATGTAAAATTTATATGGGAAAATATTTATATTTTTATAATTAGACTAGCTGCGGTAGGGTTGCCTTCGGCAACCCTACCTCGCTAGCCCTGGCGGGCGGCGTCTCGGGATATGACTAAGAGTTGTCCAGATAAATGTATTTTAATTAATTATGAGGAAGAGTTTTTATTTTTTATTTTAAATATTTGATTAATATATTTTTCAATTATTTACACCCTAAGAAAGCAACATTTTAAATTTTATTAAAATCGAATGAAAAATAAATTTTAGGGGGGGGCAGGGGGGGTCTAAAATACCATTTTTCAAATATTTACACCCTAAGAAAGCAACATTTTAAATTTTATTAAAATCGAATGAAAAATAAATTTTAGGGGGGGTCAGGGGGGTGATTGGTCTTTCTGAGGTCTAAAATACCATTTTTCAATTATTTACACCCTAAGAAAACAACATTTTAAATTTTATTAAAATCGAATGAAAAATAAATTTCAGGGTGGTGGGTCTAAAATACCATTTTTCAATTATTTACACCCTAAGAAAGCAACATTTTAAATTTTATTAAAATCGAATGAAAAATAAAAAAAAATGAAATTTTAGGGGGGGGGGCGCAGAGCGGAAAAATCTTTTCAAATGTCGAATTGTTAGGGGGGAAGAGTTTTTATTTTTCATTTTAAAGATTTGATAAATATATTTTTCGTGAAGCGAGTTAGATCCTGTTTTCCAATGCTTTGCTATGGGGTAATTGATATCCCCCAAAAAGGGGGGTTCCCTACCCCTAATTCGATATAATGATAGCCTAAAACCACCCCGGAAAATTCCCTACCCATTAAAAAAAACTCCATGAAAATCGGTCCAGTAGTTTCGGAGTCTATGCGTTACAAACAGACAGACAGACAGACAGACAGACAGACAGAGATTGTCTTTTATATAATAGTATAGATATTACTTCAGGTACCCGAAAAAGATGTAAGGGGGTGCCGCCGGGAGTCGAACCACGGATCCACCGATTTGCGCTCAGTGTGCTCAGTTATATTTTGTTACCATGGCAACCATTTCTCCTATCTTTCCTATGATGTACAAGAGTAAAGTGGTATTCAGAAGATTTCAATGGCAAAATGAGAATATACATTTTAAATAGTATCTAAAACTTAATTAATTTATGAATTTTAATCAAAATTTTGAGAAAATCGAAAATAAAAAACTGAAAAGGTGAATCAGTAAAGTATTATTAATAGTACTCTTTGGTCAAAAGCTTCATGTCACATATTTTCTCTTTCTAAAAAACCCAAAAAAAGCAGCTATAAAAAAAAATATACCAATACATAATATCCTGCAAAATAGTGCTCTAGAAAAAAAAAAAAAAAAATTGAAAAAATAATAGTAAGTTTTTTTTTTTTTTTTTTTTTTTTTTTTTTTTAAAACATTCACACTTTTTTTTTTTTTTTTTTTCTCATTCACACTCACACTCACACACACATTCACACTGTCTTTTCGGCAGCTCAGGCCATATAAGACATTTACGATAACCGTTATTTATGAATTTATATATATTAGGGTCCAGGCATTTTTATTTAAGCCATCTGGTATCCAGATGGCTTAAATAAAATCATCGGACTGCCTGGGTCCGAACCCGCGACGTTTGGTATATGAGGTTAGCACGCTAACCTCTACACCACGCCCCGTGGAATAGTAAAAGTTATCAACCCCACAATTTTTGTAATTTGAATGCTAGCAATACACATAACTGAGCAAAGTGTAAAGCCCGGTCCAGACGCTACGTTTTGCACAACCTTTTGTCTGCGCAGTTCAACACGTTGCAGTTAAAACGTTGCGTGTGGACAGGGAATTGAGCCCGGCGGGAAGACGGTACAGTTGCAGCGATAACTGAGCAAATTAGCTTTGAAATCCATGACCTGTGCGGACAAGTCGGTGCATGTGGACGCTTGCTCCATGTTCCGAATCGTTTTGTTCCTCAGTTTTTCCTAATCACTCCACGATGGCTGACCTTCGGCAATGTTCTAGAGAGTTTTTAACTGATTTTATTGCACTTTATGAAAGTTCTCCATGTATTTGGCGTGTTAAATCGAAGGAGTATAGTACAGAGAGAAAAGGGGAAGCTTATGAAGTCCCGCCTTTTTAAAAGCCACTTACGCGAACACTTCGAATGCCCGGTTCTTCTAAGATGTTCTAATCTTTTTTTTCTAACGAGAGAGTATGCAAAAATTGACCACAGGAGAACCCTCCCCCATGACGATATCGCACAAGACTGAGCAAAAAATACAAATATGACTGCACCGTCTGGACACTCAAAATTACAACGTTTTCACTCCGTCTTAAGACCGCGCAGACTTAAAAGGTTGTGCAAAACGTAGCGTCTGGACCGGGCTTTACACTTTGCTCAGTTATCGCTGCAACTGTACCGTCTTTAACAATAAACACTGTCATAAATAAAGTCGTAAAATATTTTTTCGAACGGGAAAAAATTTTGGTTCCGCGCAAGAGAAAATGTTAAATTTTTGAGACCAGGGAAAATTTTAAGGAGGGGGGCGGCAAATTAATTTTGCCCCGCCTAAAAAATCTCCTAGTTCCGGCCCTGTGACTATCAAAATAGCAAGGATAGCAGGTAACCAGACGCCTCATCGTCCTTAGTTGGCGTATTTACAATGTTTCTGAGCAATAAGTATTTTTGCCTTTTGTTGATAAATACCTTTTTTACTTTCTCTTACCTCTATATATATGTTAATATATATATAGAGAGAAAGTATTGGATTCATGTCAAAAATTCGATGTCGAGATTTTGATGGATCTTCACGTTTTGAGGTCCCCTGAATCCAAAAAAGTGGTTTTCGCGACATGGTCTGTCTGTCTGTCTGTCTGACTGTGTGTGTGTGTGTGTCTGTGAACAAAATATCTCAAGAACGAAAAGAGCTAGGAAGTTGAAATTTTATATTTAAGTTAGGCACCCCCATGGGACGTGACACGAAGCTTTTGAACAAAATCGACCAAAGAGTACTAGCACTTTACTGATTCACTTTTTCAGTTTTTTTCGATTTTCTCAAAATTTGCTCCAAAGATTTTTTTTTAAATTCAAAAATCAATTATTTTTTAGATTCTCTATAAAATGTATATTCTCATTTGGTGATTGAAATCTTCTGAAGACCACTTTACTCTTGTACTCCATAGAAAAGATAGGAGAAATGGTTGCCATGGTATCAAAATATAAACATTTTCCCATACTTATAAATTTTACATCGCCCCCGGGTGTGGCGTAGTAGGTAGCGTGCCTACCTCCTATACCAAACGTCGCGGGTTCGGACCCAGGCAGTCCGATGATTTTATTTAAGCCATCTGGATACCAGATGGCTTAAATAGAAATGCCTGAACCCCCAATATATATATTACTTCAACGGTTATCGTCTAAAAGTCTTAAATGGCCTCAGTTGCCGAAAAGACTGTGTGAATGTGTGTGTGAGTGTGAGTGTGAATGAGAAAAAAGTGTGAATGTTTTAAAAAAAAAAAAAAAAAAAAAAAAAAAAAAAAATTTACATCTTGAATTCAATTGTACCCTACTGCCGGAAACTAAATACATGTCGACACAAAAAATCTGGTGTGACAAGCACAGTACACAACTTTCGATTACCGAAGGTAAGAGAAAGTTGTGTGCTGTGCGCCAGTCACACCAGATTTTTTTTACTGTTTTATATACTTTATCTTTTATAATAATTTATTTTTATAAGATATATATAATAATAGACTATATTGTTATAAAGTATGTAAAAAAAATGCATGCTGGCATGATGTTTGTCAAATAAAATTAAAAAAAAAAAAAAAAAATACGCGTCACGAGGACCTCAAAACGTGAAGATCCATCAAAATCTCGACATCGAATTTTTGACATGAATCCAATACTTTCTCTCTCTATATATATTAACATATATACATAGGTAAGAGAAAGTGAAAATAAATAAATGAATAAAATATCAAGACTGGAAAGCCCGTATTGTATTATAAAATCCCCAAATGGGACTTATAATATTTTTATTTATTTATTTTTTTAATTTTCCCTTTCGGCTAAATTCATGTTTATTAAATTTATCTAGTGATATCGATAGCAATGGATGGATTTTCCACCCGCTGCTTTTTTCGAGACCACCCATCCGAGTTTCCCCCGTGCTTGGCATTGCTTCAATTCAACGATCACCACGTCTGTTCCCCCTCCCGGTATAATAAGTTTATTTCAATTAACCAAATCCCCAAATGGGACTCAAATTAACATTTTTTAATTTAAACTATTTTTATTATAGGGTCAAATTTTATAATCCAAACTCAAAGAATTTATTTTCAAATTAAAAAAAAAAAAAAAAAAAAATAGTTGTATATTCTTTTAATAAAGTCAAACTATTTTAATTAAACGAAAAAAAAAACTTGTTGATTTATGTATTTATTTATTTATTATAAATAAATAAATAATCTTGATTAACGAGAATTCATCTGCTTATTCTTTTTTTCCCATAGATAGAAGATATCTTTATATACATAAAATGATTTCGATATAAATTAATTAAAAAAAGGAAAGATCTCTAATCTTTTTTTCGAAAAGTCTAAATAATAATATGAAATATTTCTTCTTCGTTAAAAAATTTTAATTATATTTATTTTTTATCTAAAATGAATAATTCGTGTTTGAATGGCCTTTGGAATCGATTATTGCTAACAATCCCTTTTCTTTTTCTCAGGATTAAATTAAAGAGGCTATATATATGTTTATATACGATCTACATCCCGTTGAATTCATATCAGAAACAGAGAAGTTAATACATCTGTTTTAATTAAAAATTAAATCACACAATTATTATTCTATAAAGCATTATATATTAATTTAAATTTTAATTAATTGTACTTTAATTAGATGGTGCGTCGAGAGAAGGGGATCATTTCTACTTGATGTATAAATACGTATTTTATTTCGAGCATCACGCTGACGTTTCGATCCCGGTAGACGCCATCTCCTTTACATTTTATATTGAAAATAGTAACATTAAATTTAATTATAAATACATATAACACGTTAAATTTACTGAGTTTTCAACACCAGTTTCAGAAAATTAAAAAAATGATAATGTTCAACTTTAAAAAAAAATAATAATAAATGCTACCTTTCAAACTTTTTATTTATATTTCAATCATTAGAGAGTGTGAGATTTAAGGAACTCTTTAATAATTTTTTTTTTTATTTTAATTTTAATCAAAAATAAAAGATGTTATTAGATTTATATGTTTATATAAGATTTACATCTCTCTGAATCTTTATCAGAAACAGAGAGGTTAACTCATTTATGTTTTAATTAAAAATTGAATTAATTAAATCACACAATTATTATTTTATAAAGAATTTTATTAATATAAATTCCATTTTAATGGGTCGTTATGAGGGGGCTCGCTGGTGTAGTGAGCTAGGGTGTCAGCTTCTGCAAAGAAGATCCCTGTTCAAGCCCTGGGCGTGCGGGATTTTTCATTAAATAAAAATATTTATTTAATGTAAACAAATCCTCAAGCAAGCCCTGGATTGGAATATAGGATCTTTCCACAATAGCCCTCAGGCAACTCTACGAGGAGAGGGAGTTGCCGTGACATCCCGTCCTGTGGAAGGGACGTTAAGAAGGTTCCCTCTCAGTGATGCATTCTTCGAAAGGAGTAGGCTACACGCCGGTGCTGAGGGAGTCCCTCCTCAACTAGGACATCCTCCATAGCATAGAAGAGGTTGGATATAAGGAGGCGGTTGGAACCAGAAATAAGGATTAGTTCACTAGCTAGAGACGAGAGCAGGAGGGAGGAGTTAGAGATAGGAAATGATGTAACTTCACGGGGTGCCGGTAGATGGCTACGGCCAGAGGCCGGTTGGGTTTGAGGTGTGTGTCTCCGTACACGTAAGCACCTCGGGTAAATAAACGGGGATCCCGATAGGAATTTCAAATAATAATAATGGGGTCGTTTTGATAACCACCTTACCAGCATTAAAATAGCTGAAGGACAAACACCATGTATTTCCCCATAGGGAGGCTATTTTAATGTTGGGATAGGTAAGTTATCAAAACGACCCATTAATTATTTTATTTCTAGCATTACGCTGACATTTTAACCTCGGAAGACCCACCCAAAGAATATAACAATATCTAAAGAAATTTAACAGGATATCTATATAGAGAGTTCTTAGAAAAGTAAATAATTTGATCTACCTAACAATCTGAAGATTTTTTTTTTATATTCAATTTTAGAGAGTGTGGAAGTAAGTTATTATTATTATGAATTTTTTTCCAAATTTCGGCCTCTATCGAGACCGAAGCATATTTAAAGAAAAAAATCTCTGCTTTTGCAACCCTTCTTTGATAAATTTAATTCTAATAAAAAAAAGAGGTTATTAGATATATTTATATACGATCTACATCTCGTGGTTTCAATTCCAAATAAAAAAAAAATAGAGAGGTTAACTCATTTTCTCTTTTCAATGTCTAATTAAGAATTAAAATAATTAAATGTCACAATTATTATTCAATAATTAATGATATAAATATATCAAATAAAAAATAAAAATAAATATGGATGGCTTTGTGCACTATAAATAGCAACAATCAATTGATTGATTGATTGATTGATTGACTGACTTGTCGTTTCATTCACCTGTTTAAATATTCAATTAAAACAACTGAGAGAGCAAAAAAAGCAGTCAACATGGAATAATAATGATATCAAATAAAATGTTATTTTTATTTTATGTAAATGTGTCGTTAGCAGCAGCAACTGGTTAACCTCGAGGTCCTGGGTTCTCTGCTCTGGCTGTCCGACCCTTCAGGCTTTTTTTTTTTACAACTTGATTTCTTCTTTTTCATGAATAAAGTTGTCAAAGAGAATGGAATGTTTTTTTTTTTTTTTAAATATTCATTGTAATAAAATAATAAACCGATTTTAAATATTGATCTCATAAATATGTTTATTAATAAATTAGTAGTCGTGTGGTAGGTTTAAAAAGAAAGTTGCTTCTATCTCTGGAACTACTTGTCTGATTCCGACGAAATTTGGCGAATTTATAGTCCTAGGTGAGCATAAGAAGATATTAAAACAAGAATTGAATCGGCCCGGAGAGAGCGGTAAAAATAAATAATAAAAAATTTCAAAACAATCTCGATTTCTTCAGCTTCTCCTGGACCAAATCTTTTTGAAATTCAGACATAATAATTAAGATGCTTTATTCCAGCTCTGGAACAAATTTCATAACAATCGGTCAAGTGGAAGTGGAATTTATTCTCAAAAAAATATAAAAATAATACTCTTTGACATTTTATTTTAATCTCTCATTTTTAAGATTTTCCTATACTGGCATGAAACTACATGATACCCATTTGGGGATTTAGTGGTTTAATTTGATTTGATTTGGCTATGAAAGAAATTTATTTAAGAAAAATGAAGTCTCTACTATAAGCCCCATTTGGGGATTTGAGAGGCACCTTCAACATCTACAGTACCTCCCAAGGGCGGATCCAGAGGTGTTTCTCGGGGGGGGGTAATTTGGAGTGACTCGTTGCACAGAACACTATTTTTTTCTAATTTCAGTAATTTAAAGGCGCTTTCTGTACTTGTTTGCCAGAATATAAATACAAATCAAATTTTTAAGTATTAATTTTTAAAATTTTACGTGAAAAATAAATTTTTTTCCAAAAAAGGTATTTTCTCAAATCTCGGGGGGGTAATTACCCCCCTTTACCCCCCCTTGTATTGGTACCTCCTCAGGGAGATTACCTCCTCACATATCTAACAATGTGTAAGACTTCCCTAATATCAAAATAAAATATTTTAAGCTTAGATAGAAACAATTTTGGTTCATACAAATATAACCACTTATATTTGCATATACCTATATAAATATAAATATATAAATATTTTAATGTTAATAACAAGTCCAAAATAGCATATGCATATAAATATATTTATATAAATTTACATATGACACCTCCTGATTGCCTGATGATGGTCAAATAAATTTAGACCGAAACGTTGCTAATATCTGGGAGTTTCATTATTTTTTGGAGACACGCTCCTTCCTGGCTGAAATTCTTCTAAGCCCTTTAGAATTTATATATTTGAAATGAGGGTGAAATTTGAAATTATCTCACGGACACACTGACACGTTGGTCAATACGATCCCCATTTGGGGATTTGAAGATTTTTTAAAAAAAAAAAATGTGTCTATAAAATGACTGATTCCAAGGGATAATGTTATCAACATGATTTCAAGATAAAGCGTGGTGTAGCGGGCTAGGATGTCTCGGCTTCTACAAAGTGTTCGCATCCTGGACGTGCCGGGATTCTTTCATTAATTTTTTTTTTTTAACTCTCACACTTTTTTCTCATTCACACTCACACCGCTACACCACAACTTTATCTTGAAATCATGTTGATAAAATTATCCCTTGGAATCATTCATTTTATAGACACATTTTTTTTTTTTTTTTTTTTATTTTAAGAGAAATTAATTCAAATCCCCAAATGGGGATCGTATTGAGCGTGTGTCCGGGAGATAATTTCAAATTTCACACACACATACACACAGTCTTTTCGGCAACTTAGGCCATATAATCCGTTATTGATTAATATACATATTGGGGGTCCAGGCATTCTTATTTAAGCCATTTTAGTATCCAAATGGCTTAAATAAAATCATCGGACTGCCTGGGGTTAGAACCCGCGACTTTTGGTATACAAGATTAGCACGCTAACCCCTACACCAAGCTCCCGAGGGCCTTTCATTAAATAAAAGTATTTAATGAAAACAAATCCTTGTCCGTCTGTCTGTCAC
Organism: Euborellia annulipes; assembly: GCA_023213315.1. Lineage (NCBI taxonomy): Eukaryota > Metazoa > Arthropoda > Insecta > Dermaptera > Anisolabididae > Euborellia > Euborellia annulipes. Next base: position 33,690 of record JAKCPI010009958.1, read on the forward strand.
GCTCTATTTAGTCAACTTCCCGTTGGAATTTTGAAATGAAATTTTTATGCATAAAGGGGACCTTCGCGGGATTACAGGAAAATTATTTTCATCCCGAAATTCCCATAACCTTTTGAGTTATTAATTTTTAAAGTTACGATTTTTCCCATAGGAAATGTATAGAGAAATATTTATGTATTCTTTGCATAGATGAAATGAGGAGGAGTTAGAGATAGGAAATAATGTAATTTCACGAGGGTTCAAATAATAGAAACTTTGAAAAACATTCAAGAAATCCCCAATTTAAAAAAAAGACAATTTTTTTAAATAAATAAATAATGTCAATCACGTGGTCGGTGTTTTTGAAGTCTCCGCCCCTCCTCCCCTCTTTTCTTTTATCTCATCGAACCGATCAATCGATAATTATCAGTTGACTAAGGAAAAATCATCTCTCTACTCTTTGCTTTTCAACGGGTTGTCATGTCTTTTGAATTTATGTCTCAATTAAATTTACAAAAACTCCCACGGCTCCAGAAACCCTCCCCTTTTTTTGATATGGGGGGAGGACAGATGAATGCATGCATTTTTATATCATCATCATTAACGTCTACTGACATAAATGCCAAGAACAATCTACAAAAAATATTATTTCCTCACTAATTTTGACGTGACAACGTCTTACAAATCATGTGTCTATAGTAGCCTGTTAGGGAGGCATGCACGAAAAAGTTTATCGGCTTGAATAACTCCTCTGTCTTAAGATGTATAATTATGTGGAATAGGGACCGTGCGTCTAGACCTTTGCGCCAACTAGTGGCAATCATCTTAATTAGTCGGGGGATTTGTTAAATATTTAACTTGTGATTTATTTTTGAATAATTATTAATTAAATATATTTGAGATTATTTGAAGTTTGTCGACTTTAAGAAAAAATTGCTGTATCCGTGGCTGTTAATACATCACTTCAGAAACCTGGAATGGATGTGAAAGTGAAATTTTATAAATTTCCAGATAGCCACATGAAAATAGCAAAACGTAAACAGTGGATAAAAACAGTAAAAAATTATGACTTAATTAATTAAATACTCATTTTATAAACAACGAAAAATCGGAACATCCGTCTTATATTCCCTCGATTTTTCCTGGAAGCAAAAATATTTTTAAAAAATATACAATCCTTTGTGAGGTATCCGGCTATTAAAAATTCGTGAATTACTAAAAGCTGCTAGTACTAATAAATAATAAGCTAATAAGTACTAATAAATTCTCCTTTTGGTCCCAAAGACCAATTCCGGAAGAAGTAGATGAAACATTGCTTCTGTAAGGATACATATTGAACGAATTAAGAACTTTAAAATTTTATCTAAAGTTCCAAATTCATTATTTCCTCATATTGATGAGAACTTGAATATAAAACGAATGATTTGGATTTAAATGTGACTTTGACGCTTATGACACTTTCAAAATTATTTGTTTTTTCAACTACTGCATAGACATGATTTGAGTTGAATATTTTTTTTTCCTTTTTCATTATTCTGGCCGCGTATAATATTACTGACAACTGGTTGAAATCAGTATTTTATTATTTTTTCCATTTTTTAAAATATTTTATGTTGTTTGCAATGAATGTTTACATTCCACAAAGTTTGTCAAAAGAACACTAGACAGCGCTTACTTAGGCTATAGTGCTGCCTCTATGTTTCACGCACGATCCCTATATAAGGTTAGAAAGAATGAGTTTTCAGCTAAAGATTTCACCATTTATTTTTTTCCTTATTATTATATTTTACCGCGCTGCGGTAAATTCTATTTTGAAAGTTTAAACCCCTGTAGATTCCGAACGGCTAATCAGATCAGACTAAATGGGATGTCATTTGGTGCAGAAAGAAAACCTCTAATAGAATAAATAAAAAAATCCCGAGTAATTAACTCCAAAATTGGTTTTTTTCTCGAAAAACCTCATTTTTTAGGCAAAAAAATATCGAAAAATTGCCCTTTTTTGCGCATGCATAGCTACTTGACCATAAAAGCTACATTAAAAATAGATATATTTTTAGAAAGAGTGGTCCAATACCTCCGGACCATTTTTTCTTTTTTTAATATATTTTTTACGTTTGAGGTCATAACGACCCGAAATGTAAAAAAAAAAAAAATATTTTAATGTGCGTATATGTGTGTTTGTGTGATGTGCATTTTTTGCTTATATCTCTGGACCTATTCATCGGATTAGGATGAGCTTTGGCAAATTTGTAGTCCTAAGTGGGCCTAAGAAGGTATTAAATCTAGAAGTGAATCGGTCCGCATGGAGCGGTAAAAATGAGAGGTGAATTATTAATTAAGTAGGGGGCTCCCCCCCCAAAAAAAAACGTTATGTGGTGGGGGAAAAACGGAGCATTCAGGAGGTGATTTTACTCAAGAATCTGAACTAATTATCTCGGGGCTCGAAAAAAAAATTTCATTTTGCCGAGTAGTGTAATTAGGTCGATAGACTGACGTAAATTTCATGACAATCCGTTCAGAAGTTATTCAATAAAATTGCGTTTCAAGATTTCAAGATTTAGAATGTTTTTTTGAATTGTGTTTTTTTTTTCTTATATTTTTTTATTTTTTTTTTGTGTTGTGTTTTTTTTTTTTACTTTTTAGGTTTTATTTTTTTTTTTTTTTATATTATTATTTTTTTAATTTTTTTTTATTTTTATATATGTGTATAATTTGTAGACTAATGGCAGGGGGCTAGGCGGGCAGGCTAAAAAAAAAAAAAAAAAAAAAAAAAGATTTCAAGATCGTTATAATATATTTAAATCTCACAGACATTATTTGTTTAAATTTTTAACTTTTAAGTGGTGGGCTTCACTCCCCCTCCAGCTGGTTTGGGCCCCCCTGCGGCGGACCCTCGCCTTTTCTTAATTATGAAAAAAAAATTATTATTTTTATTTTTTTTTTAACCCTTTTCGGTTACACAGGCTGATACATTTATTTATTTATTGAAAATACATAGTATCGATAGCTACCGCGGGGCGTTCCACACGCTGATTGGCCGGGGTCACTAATCCCGAGCTTTCGCCGTGCTTGGCATCACTTAACCGCAACGATTGTGGTGACTGTTGATCTTTTCCGTTGCCAGACCCCCGGCAAAAAAAAATTACCATTACTATATTCCAATCCAGTGCCTGCTTGAGGATTTGTTTACATTCATGGAATACACAAATGAAAAGAATACATAAATATTTCTCTATACATTTCCTATGGGAGAAATCGTAACTTTAAGAATTAATAACTCAAAAAGTTATAAGTAATTTCGGGATGGAAAATAATTTTCCTGTCAGCCCGAAAAGGTCATCTTTAAGCATAACAAAATTTCGTTTCAAAATTCCAACGGGAAGATGCCCAAATAGAGCGTGACAGATAGACGGACATTAGCGGAATTATATATATATAGATTCATACCAATTTCTTTTTTTTTTTTCAAACCCGTTATAAACTCAAAGCACCCCCATTTGGGGGGTATTGTAATCAATCAAAAGAGGACGTTATTTCTTTAAAATCATCAATAGACAAACAAGACAAAAAACAAAAAAAAAAACAAACGACTTGATTTATTTGTTCAAGGGCAAAGAAGGGAATGGAATGGAATGGAACAATTGTAAAATAATAGAACCCCCCCCCCTCCCCTCCCCCTCTCTAACTCGCTCTCGTAATCTTTTGACTCTATTCGATCGACTGGCTGCCTGCAGGCCTTAAAACAATGCGTCTATTATCCCGCAGCCCCCAAATGGGTCAGAGACTAATTGATTAAGCCCCCGCTCTCTCTTATTGTACAAATTAATAGAAAAAATAAAAAAATCTGGTGTGACTTAACGAACAGCCATAGCACCTTAGTTTCAAACTTGCATTTTAAATGTTGACTGCTTCAAATAAACTATGGTTATTTTTCAAAATTTTAATCTCTTATTTGGACATTTTATACACAATATAGAATCGTAAATAAATACAAAATTTCATAAGAATTGGAAAAAAAAAATTGTAAATGCGTAAAAAGTTCCAAAGGGAGATCCCCATATAGGAATTTAGCATTGGCTCTATGGAAGTAAGAGCCAGAAAGTGAATTTGAAAAACTGAAATCTTTCCTATCAAATACAAGAGTAAAGAGTGCTTCAAAACACTTCAAGGGCAAAATGAGAGTATACATTTTAAAGAGCATCTAAAAAATAGTAGATTTTTGAATTTTGAAAAATTTTGGTAGAGAGAATTATGAGGAAATCGAAAAAAAAAAACTGAAAAAATACATCAGTAACGTACTAGTATTGTACTTTTTGGCCTATTTTGTTCAAATGCTTATTTTCAGGCCTCAGACGGGGTGCCAAACTTAAATGGACCCTGTTATGCAATGGTGTGTCAAAGACCAAAAAATTCAAAATTGAGTTAAGCACGGAATATTGTTTCAAATACTTTAATTCAGAGTATTTTTTATGAAATATGTCCTAAAAAAATTTATATTTAATGTTACACAATTGACAAAAAAAAATTATATATAATCCAATGTAAATAAAAAACTTTAATGTTAAATTTCTCAAAATTCGGTAGCTGGCGCTTGACACACTAATGCATAACAGGGTCCAAATATAAATAAAAGTGTAAAATGGCTGTTATTTATTAATCTTAAGAAAGGTAGATCAGCAGCCAGAAGAATAAAAAACTATTTTAATTTCTTTTGGTCGACGTTTCGGACGCGAATCGCGTCCTTCTTCGGGACCAAAGATTGTTAAAAAACACACATGGATTTTATTGTGGAATATATAAAATACAGTATATAAAATATTCCACAATAAAATCCATGTGTTTTTTAACAATCTTTGGTCCCGAAGAAGGACGCGATTCGCGTCCGAAACGTCGACCAAAAGAAATTAAAATAGTTTTTTATTCTTCTGGCTGCAGATCTAGCTTCTTTAAGCTTAAATATAAAATTTCAATCCGATAGCTCAATTCCTTCATGCTAAAAATCGTTACATACAGACAGACAGACCAATTTGCGGGACCCACTTTTTTGTACCCAGGGGACCTCAAAACATGTATATCCATCAAAATCTCGACATGGAATTTTCGACATGATCGCTCAATACTTTCTCTCTCTATATACTGTATAAATTAAGGGGGTTCAGAGGCGACTTAAAAAAAAAACTAGACTACAATATTATAAGGAATTTTTCAATGCGGTTTTTTTTTAAATGAATTAAATTCATAAGAGATTATTGGGACATCGAGCTATAATTTGTTTAATGACTTATTAAAAATTATCGTAATTAGTTTGTTTGTTATCAAGCAAATACAAAAAAAACAATCTGTCTCAATAATCTTTAATTTTTTTTAAATTTAAAAATGAATTTATTGTTATTATTAATCACTTATTAATTAAGAAATTTTTAAAATAAGCTTAGAAGATTTATTTAAAAATCAACTGTCAAATTAGTTCAGCATTCTTGCAATAGATGGCAGGCTAGTCTAACAGCCGATCCCCTAATAGCCTATATTTATATAATTTTATGCTTTTATAAAAGATACATAATATATAATAACATTTATAAAGTATTTATTGTTAAAAGATCAATGAAAATATTATTAGCTACCATTCTGACATCTCTTGGCAAATTTTTGAATTACTTGATTTTTTGGGCATACTTTTTATGACACACAACGCCCTCTTAGAGGGAAAAACATGCGTAACACCTTCGCTCCTATTCCGCCTTAACATATATATAAGTAATAGAAAGTAAAAAGATGTAGGCAAATTTCTTCAATTTAGAATTTAATTGCATCTTCTTGTCCCTATAATCTCACTTGATAGATGATGGTCCAGGCTGCTCTTTGTCTCACTCACAAATTGACTAAGTTTGAGCGACATTTAAACCGAAATCCTTCCTTTCCTCTCTCCCTCGTTATGGTTTAAGATATAAGATAACGAGAAATTGGAAACTTTATATATAGCTAATCTTGGATTATTATTTGTTTTTATTCAAGGGAGCGAATAATCAGTGACGTCATTGAAATCTCTGAAATAAATATAAAAGTCCTAGCCGCATAGCACCTCAAGGCAGAAGAGATGTTAGCGTGCCTGTTATGCAATGGTGTGTCAAAGACCAAAAAATTCAAAATTGAGTTAAGCACGGAATATTATTTCAAATGCTTTAATTAATAATATTTTTTTATGAAATAGGTCCTAAAAAAATTTATATTTAATGTAAAAGCTTAAAATTATTTTTACAATATTTCAATTCATTTTGCAAAAATGATTTATGTTCCTAATACGTTGTTTTTTATGATGTTAACAACCAATAAAAACTTATTTAACCTATAATATTATATATAGGTCATTTTGATAACTTACCTACCCCAACATGAAATTCGGAGTTGAAGGACAAACTTTGCTATTCCGCCCATAGGATTTACATTGAAGCGCTTTTAAATCAGGCTAATTAGCTTATAAATTTTAATTTTTTCAGCTATTTGATCAAATATTAATATAAAATAGGATCATTAGATTTATATAGGTGCTTATTTATCCATAAATAAGTTTAATTTCATGTGATTTAACGGTAGAACAATTTTGTTAGGTTATGGTAAAAATTTCTAATTTATCTATTTTTGTCCTTATTTAATATCTTTTGGAAAATCTGTCTGCTAATAGCTATTAAAAAATAAATAAAGACAAGGAAGGATGGGTTTTTATAAAATTACAACAGGAAATACCTGATATAATGTTTGTATTTATTTATTATATGTACATTTACCTTATAAAGATCTATGAAATAATGTGTTAAAACATATAATTATTATTTTTATAGGCCTATATTAATTTAATATAGAAAGATTAATATAAATATTAATTTATTTTATTTGTTTTTTTAATCCCAGGAGTTTATTTTGCCTTTCTTCAGGTATATATGAGAATCTATCTGAGTAACTAAAAAAAAAAAAAAAAACAAGTAATTAAGTAATTAAAATTTTACAGTAGAAATATAAATTATTTCGAAAATAATGAATAATTGCAATGTATGAATGGAAATATATATAGGTAAATGTAGAATGGGTGGTTGAATCATATTTGGAATAAGAAAAGTAAACATACCTTTAAACCCTTCCTTTGTTGTTCATACCGCTGTCTTTTTTATTTAAATATGTTTATTACTTAGATTATATCCGTTTATTTTAATTATAACACATATTCAAGCACTATTCAAGCCAGGAGAGGCCCACTTGTCACTTGTGAGATGTTTCACCTTTGTTGATTATCCTAAATAATGTTTTGAATCATTATATGAAACAAAATAGATATTTTTATTTGTTATTTACCTGAGATAAAGTGTTTAAGTGTATTTGAACTTCGTTTCAGTCAAATTTCTTGTTGTTTATTGAGCATAACCTCTGACACTGACAGTTGATTCAACTTATTTTATGTTTAAAATTTAATTCTGTAAAGAATCTGTACTTCTCTTGATATCCTTTACAAGCACAATTGATAATATTACAAAATTTTGGCATCTTTGAGTATTTGGAGAGCCTAAATAACTCAAAAACAAACATTATCATATAAATCCCTATGTAAATGCATTGAAGTTTGTCCTTCAACTCCGAATTTCATGTTGGGGTAGGTAAGTTATCAAAATGACCTATTGTTTACCTTAAATAAACCAAAAACCTTTTTTTTGAAAAATAAGAAATGAATTCGTAGATGTCAAAATTTAATTTTTTGATATTATTCCTGATAATGAAGATGAGGATCAGAGCGATTTCGAAAAGACAACAAAATAAATAATATTAAGTCAATTTCATTTATTATAACTTTGATTTACTGTTGCCATGTTCACTTCCATTCAGGAATTAATTGATGAGAAAATTTTGTTATCACTTTGTATTTATTTTAAAACATTAATACTATTTAAAATTGATTAATGTAATTTTGATAAAGTTTCTAAGCTATTAGTATTAAATATAACCATAAAAGAACTTTAATAATTTTAATTTTTGAATTATAACCTAAAATTATTTTATTTATTATCAAGAGACTTTGAAGCATTTTTACAAATAGAATATTGAACTTAGAGAATTTCGCAAAAATAATTTTTTATATTTTATTGTTTTTCTCTAAATTAGTCGTATTTTTAGAGATAATTTATGAATATCTGCCATAATTACAGTATTTACTTGCACAATTGACAAAAAAAATTATATATAATCTAATCAAAACAATTTAAATCAGAAAAACTTTAAAGTTGATTTTCTCAAAACTCGATGTGTGGTCTTTGACACACCATTGCATAACAGGGTCCATATAAAATATTATTTTTACTACGTATTCCAATCCAGTGCCTGCTTGAGGATTTGTTTACATTCATGTAATACACAAATGAAAAGAATACATAAATATTTCTCTATACATTTCCTATGGGAGAAATCGTAACTTTAAGAATTAATAACTTAAAAAGTTGTAGGAATTTCGGGATGAAAATAATTTTCCTGTAATTCCTAGAAGGTCCTCTTTATGCATATAAAATTTCATTTCAAAATCCCAACGGGAAGTTGCCTAAATAGAGCGTGACAGACTCTTGTACTTCATAGTAAAGATAGAAGCCATGGTAACAAAATACAAATATTTTCCCATGTTTATAAATTTTACATCTTGAATTTTAATATATCAGATAACTCGTCACAAAAAATCTGGTGTGTCATGCACAGAACACAATCAAAGGTAGGTCACACCTGATTTTTCTCCTATTAATAAAAAGGGCGAATGTTTATTAAAGCCGTTAGTTAAATGGCGATTGGCCGCTATGCATGCACTGTTCTATTGTCCCCGCCCCCCTCAATGGAGTCCATTATTGCATTCTTTGTTGACACAAAGCCCCTTTCAGATGCACTCAATTCCAATCAATCAATCGATAATTAATAGACCTCTGGGTATGGATTATCTCATTCAAAGAGACTATATTTAATAATATTCTTTGTCTCCTGCCTTTCTTTAAGATGAGTATTGAAAATTTTATTTGATAATCGTTCTTTGTGTGGATGTTAAGTTCTTTTATCTTAATTTCATCAATAGGAACTTAACTAAAAAAAAAAGAATCTAATGAAAGGCTTCTTTCTAGTCAGTAAACTGTAAAAAAAATTTTTGTAATTTTACAATTATCATATTTCATACTAAATTTATTAAATCTATGCAAAAACATTTGAAAATTAGAGTGCAATTCAGGTCTATTCTCTAAAAACAGGCGTTAAAATTTAAAATAAACAAATAGGTGTTAAAAAGTAATGTAAAAACAATCAGCGTTAAAAAAATGCTATTCTCTAAACAAAGTTTTAACAGCGACGTTTGCTTTTATTTCAAAGCTATCACTAGCGGTCCCAGCGGGGGGCCCAGAGGGGCCCGGGCCCCCCCCATTGGACAACAAAAATTCAAAAGTTTTATTTAATATTTTAAAACTAAACAAAAAAATTATAAGTTTTTCACGTTTCAGGATAGCTAAAAACGCCAATTTCAATGCCTAATTTGCAAAAAATTTTCCATACCCCCTAGAGTGTTAGCCTTGTATTCCAAGGGTCGCGGGTTCGGATCCCAGACAGTTTTTAATGAATATTATGATATTATTTGGCTTTAATTTGACTTCAAAAAAATTAGGATGTCTTCTAAATTGCGACATACGACTGCAAAGGTAAAATATATAATGTCGCCTTTATGACGAGCTAAAAAAAAATTTGAGGGACCTTGAAAAATTAATATTTTAAGTTGAAAATTTGAGAAACTTATTTTTTTTCGACTATAAAATTCGACCATAACGAGAAAAAAAATTCAAAAAAGAAACAAAAAATCGATTTTTGACGAATTTGGAATTTTTTTTAAATTTTGATCGACTCTTAAAAAAATTTTTTGAGCTCATCTTTGGAGAGGTCTCTTAAGCATGATATACAAAAATATTGTCTTACGAGATTGAAAAAAAAATTAGTCGGTTTTTTGTGCCATCTTATTCTTCACCTTCTTTCTCTACATCATAAATTTTAGGCCATTGGCTACCAATTCAGGTGAAATAAATATATAGAATAGGTCTAAATAGCCTTCGCTGCCGAAAAAGAGCTTAAATGAATAACAAAGAAAAAAAAAAAAAAAAAATCTGGCCCCCCCTTGACAAAATCCTGGGACCGCCACTGAAAGCTATCAAAATCATAACCTTACTTTTTGGGTTAAGGACGCCATTTTTATTTTAAACACGACGTTAAAATATTAAAGGACATGGACATTAATTTTTAACACTATTTACTAAATGTTATTGCATTTTTTAACACTTACATTACTTTTTAACACCTATTTGTTTATTTTAAATTTTAACGTCTGTTTAGACATGAATATGTGGTAATTTTAGAATTTCCAAACTGCTTTAGAAAAAAATACAATTTAAAAAAAAAATTACTAAACAATGTTTGTAAAATTTACAATACATACTGTATTTTTTGAAAAAAATTGTAATTTTAAAAAGTATGTATGTATTTTGGAATGATTTAATAATAATATTTTATAACATCTATATTAAAATCAAATTCAGGAAACTTATTGTAACATCATGCTTTTTATGTAAACATTTGCTTTGATAATTGTGACTAACTTCATGGAAATGAATGAAAATAGCGGGAAAATTTGAATCTAACTTCACACAAATGCCGACAGATGGCACTGACGTCGCTGTAGATAAAAAGGCACGTAAAGGACATGACAGTTGGTTCACTTGAGTCGGAGCAAGTGCACAGTACTTGATAACGGCTGCAGAATAAGCAGTTGAAACGTTTATATTTTTAAATATAAATATTTAATACAAAAATGTGGTCTATAATTAAAAATTCCTCTAATAATAATATTTCAAACCACAAAAACTTTAATAAAAACGTAGGCTGCCAGGATTAGAAATAAAACACGAAATTTTATCTCATTCTACTCGTTGACGTTTCGGGTGCTAATCGCCCCCCTTTCTCTTGTATTGAATCAAAGTATACTTGCTACTTAGAATTACACATTGTAATAAAAATGTTTAAATCACAACAAATGACATCTTTTTGTTATAATTGATACCTGCTCAGTCCTGAGGAAGGGGGGCGATTAGCAACCGAAACGTCGACGAGTAGAATGAGATAAAATTTCGTGTTTTATTTCTAATCCTGGCTGCTTACCCATCACCAATACTATACACAGTCAAAGAAAATATTATCTTCATTAAAAACATTTTTGTAGACTACTTTATTCTTGAACTTCAAGATAGGAGAAATTTATCAAAAATTTCGACATCGAATTTTTGACATGAATCCAATACTTTCTCCATATATTTATATTCATATATATAGGTAAGAGAAAGTAAATAAGTCGACCAGATTTTTAAAAATACACGTATAACACAATTGACGTAGATGAAGGGAGGGAGGGGAATTCCCGCCCTCAATTAAAGCAAGAGGAGAGGGGGGGGTAGGGGCCTGTAATTTCTCATGCTCGATTAATTATAAGGTAGTCTGTTGGAAGATGAAATCAGAAACCCTTCCATTTCCAAGAGCTGACGTGTAAACGAGGGGTTTCTGAAAGATCGTTCACACTTGTTCTTTTCTTTTCTTTTTTTTTGTGGAGAGAGAGTAATTTGATAATAATTATCCCTTAAATGCGTAGACTGTTGCTTGTTATTTACTTGAGAGTTCAGAGAAATATTCTCCGTCTATAAGACTTTTCATTCAAATTTCGTGGAAATTCGATTAAGGTGCGCGTCTCGAAAAGCCGTTAGAAGACGATTCAGTTGCTAGTTACTTTAGGCGGCAAGAGATGGCGTTAGTTTTTCCCATAACAAGCGATTTATTCCATTTCATTTGAAAGATCCCAGCTAATTAATTAAGGTTAAAAAATTAATTATTTCTTAACACAATGATTACTAATTTAATTATCTATAAGATATAGATCGAATTTTTTTAAAAACATCTTTTATTTAATGCGATTAATCTAAAAAAAAAAATTTATTTTTTCGAAAATCAAAAAAAGGGCTTCTATAAGTTGTAGATATTTTAAATAGATTTAATTTAAAAAAAAATTGAGGTCGATAGCTTCAAAATTGTGGCCGCAATTAGCACCCCAAGACGCGCACCTTAAATATATTGGAAATCTTTATTTTCTCTTACGCTATATATGAAATATATATAGAGAGAAAGTATTGCGATCATGTCAAAAATTCGATGTCGAGATTTTGATGGATATACACGTTTTGAGGTCCCCTGAATCCAAAAAAGTGGATTTCGCGACATGGTCTGTCTGTGGACATTTTTGACCATGAAGGAATAGAGCTACCAAAATGAAATTTTATATTTAAGTTAGACACCCTCCCGGACAGTCAAAATAAGCTTTTGAACAAAATTGGCTAAAAAGTACTAGTACTTTACTGATTTACTTTTTTAGTTATTTTCCATTTTCTCAAAATTCACTCTACCAAAATTGTTTAAAATTCAAAAATCAATTATTTTTTGGATGATCTTTAAAATGTATATTCTCATTTTGCCCTAAAAGTCTTTTGAAGTAGACTTTACTGATGTAATTCAGTTTTCAAATTCATTTTCCGACTTCAGAGCCAATGTTAAATTCCCATATGGGGATTTGTATGTTAATTTCGATTCAAAAGGGGGGTCCCCTATGGAACTTTTTACGCATTTTAAAAAATTCTTTCCAATTCTTATGAAATTTTGTATTTATTTACGAATCTCTATTGTGTATAAAATGTCCAAATATGAGATTAAAATTTTGAAAAATAACCATAGTTTATTTCAAGCAGTCAACATTTAAAATGCAAGTTTGAAACTAAGGTGCTATCGGAAACTAAATATATCTCGACACAAAAAATCTGGTGTGACCAGCACGGTGCACAACTTTCTCTTACCGAAAGGTTGTGTGCTGTGCGCCAGTCACACCAGATTTTTTCGACTTTTTTATCTAAAACAGAGCAAGGATGAGATTCTGTTTCTTCATGGAGTGGTGTGTGTTGATCCTAGAGTGTTATCCTGTCCGTTTATTTTATTACAACTCGATGGGAATTGGACCCCGGATGTTGGGGAAATGAAAGTATTTTTTTTTTGTCTCTATTCTAAACAATACTATTTAAAAGAATGCACCAAATGAGCGATTGAGAGAGCTCTTAAGAGGCTCGTAAAAAGAGAGAGGATCTCAATTTCAACACTAAACACATGCTCTACACTTGACTTGATTATTATTATGATTTATATTAAATAAAGCTTTTTATTTTATTGCCCTAAACGAAGACGAGGGTTCGTTCGTTCGTTCGTTTACCCGAGGCGCCCTTAGAACTCATTTAACCGAACAGGAAAGATAATTGTTTTCCACTTACGCCCACACAGAGAATGTTTTTGTTAATTCAATTCTTGCACTGATTGAAATTCTTCTTTTCTAATAGAATTTTTCTAAATGGATTGAAGGAGAAAAATCAATAAAAACCAGAACCCAAGTAAAAACAAATTCTTTTCTGTATTCCAAAATAATGGAAAAAAAAATCCCAGAGTTAAAAATGCGGCATATTTGTTCTTTTTTGTATTATATCTTTTAAAATATTGACTTTTTAAAAAAAATACCTAGATACTGAAAAGAAGTAGATGAAATTTTCTACAAAATTTGTCTCTTTGAAATTTCTCCTAGCCTCAATAGTTTCAGAGTTAGAGAGGGTTAAAAATAGGTATTTAAAAAAAAAGACTAATTAGAAAACTTTTTTTACGTTTTTTGCAAATATCTTTAAAAATGTTGACTTTGTATAAAAAATACTTATATACCAAAATAAAGTAGATCAAATTTTCTACAAGATTTTCATTATTGAAATTTTTCCTAGCTCCAATAGTTTCAGAGTTAGAGAGGGTTGAAAATAAAGGATTTAAAAAAAATGACTAATTAGAAAACTTTTTTTTTACGTTTTTTGCAAATATCTTTAAAAATGTTGAGTTATTAAAAAAAATACCTGTATAGTGAAACAAAGAAGATGAAATTTCTTACAAAATTTGTCTAATACAAATTTCTCCTAGCCTCAATATTTTCAGAGTAAGAGAGGTTTGAAAATGGGGATTTAAAAAAAAAAGACTTATTAGAAAACTTTTTTTTAAGTTTTTTGCAAATATCTTTAAAAATATTGAGTTTTTATAAAAAATACTCATATACCAAAATAAAGTAGATAAATTTCCCTACAAAATTTGTCTAGATGAAATTTCTCTTTCTCTAAATAATTTTAGAGTTAGAGAGGGTTGAACATAGGGATTAAAAAAAAGACCAATTAGAAAACTTTTTTTACGTTTTTTGCAAATATCTTTTAAAATATTGAGTTTTCTTAAAAAACACTTATATACTCAAAAAAAGTAGATGAAATTTCCTACAAAATTTGTTTCAATAAAATTTCTCTTACTCTCAATAGTTTCAAAGTTAGAGAAGGTTGAAAATGAGAATTAAAAAACACTTTAAAAAAATTAATTAGAAAATCGCTAATAACTATCAGTGTTCGTGACCGAATTGAATATTTCACACACCCACTGGAAAGTGAATTAAATTCTCTATCAGGTTCTCTACAAGACTTTTTGTCATAAAATGGATAATTAACCAATCTGGTGTGACTGGTCGCTCAGGACACAACTTGCTCTTACCTTCGGTAATCGAAAGTTGTGCTCTGTGCTTGTCACACCAGATTTTTTGTGCCGACATATATTTAGTTTCCGCCGTACAAGATGTAAAATTTATATACATTGGGTTTTTGTAATATGTTTTTTGTAAGAGGAATTGAAAAAAAAAAAAGTGTGGCCGGAATGACCAAGGTCAAAGGCCAAAAATAAAGAAAAAATCTGGTGGGACTGGCGCACAGCACACAACTTTCTCTTACCTTCGGTAATCGAAAGTTGTGTTCTGTGCTTGTCACACCAGATTTTTTGTGTCGACATATATTTAGTTCCCGACAGTACAGAACATTTGAATTCAGATGTAAAATTTATAAGTATGGGAAAATATTTATATTTTGTTACCATGGCAACCATTTCTCCTATCTTCCCTATGAAATACAAGAGTAAAGTGGTCTTCAGAAGATTTCAATTGCAAAATGAGAATATACATTTTAAAGACCATCTAAAAAATAATTGATTTTTGAATTTAAAAAAAAATCGTTGGAGCAAATTTTGAGAAAATCGAAAAAAACTGAAAAAGTACATCAGTAAAGTACTAGTACACTTTGGCCGATTTTGATTAAAAGCTTATTTTTCCGGTCCCGAGGGGGTTTAACTTAAATATAAAATTTCAACCTCGTAGCTCAATTCCTTCATGCTTAAAATTGAACACACACCCACACACCCACACACCCACACACCCACCCACCCACCCACAGACAGACCATGTCGCGAAAACCACTTTTTTGGATTCAGGGGACCTCAAAACGTGAAGATCCATCAAAATCTCGACATCGAATTTTTGACATGAATCCAATACTTTCTCTCTATATATATATTACATATATACATAGGTAAGAGAAAGTAAAAAAAAAAAATATACATTGGAGAATATTTATATTTTGTTACCAAGGCAACCATCTTCTCTATGAAGAACAAGAGTAAAGTGGTCTTCAGAAGATTTCAATGGCAAAATGAGAATATACATTTTATATAAAATCTAAGAAATAATTGATTTTTGAATTTTAATCAAAATCGTTGGAGCGAATTTTGAGAAAATCGAAAAAAACTGAAAAAGTACATCAGTAAAGTACTAGTACTTTTTGGCCGATTTTGATTAAAAGCTTGATGTCACGTCCCATTTGGGTGCCTAACTTAAATATAAAATTTCAACCTCCTAGCTCTTTTCGTTTTTGAGATATTTTGTTAGAGGACCTCGAAACGTGTATATCAATCAAAATCTCGAAATCAAATTTATTTATGTAAGAGAAATTAAAAATTACTTTAAAATCGCTGAGTATACGTATTCGGACCCCATTTCTTTTGTGTCCCTTGCTGGCTACTACGTCACTTGTCTCATTGAGAGGAAGAAGAAGAAGAAGAAAGAAGGGATGCCCCCCCCCTCCATCTGGCGGCGTCAATCACTGAGTGAGTGGATACCAATCAAAAATCAAAAGAGGAGATGATCATCTTAATTGGTCAACTAACCGCCGCCGCCGCCGCCTCTCATGTCGCCCTTCTGATAAGAGATTATTTGTCGGCTCACCTTATTTAACACTCGGTATCTCTCAATCTATAGGGCGTTCAAAAAGTTCGTCTCATGTCAAAATTGACTTTCCCTATAAGATGGCGTTGTGTGTCATAAAAAGTATGCCCAAAAAATCAAGTAATTCAAAAATTTGCCAAGAGATGTCAGAATGGTAGCTAATAATATTTTCATTGATCTTTTAACAATAAATACTTTATAAAATGTTATTATATATTATGTAATCTTTTATAAAAGCATAAAAATAATATACGCTATTAGGGGATCGGCTGTTAGACTAGCCTGCCATCTATTGCAAGAATGCTGAACTAATTTCACAGTTGATTTTTAAATAAATCATCTAAGCTTATTTTAAAGATTTCTTAATTAATATGTGTTTAATAATAACAATAAATTTAAATTTGATGAAGCTCAGGAACCTTCTTTTCAATTTCCAAAAGGATTCGGACCAGTAGGTTCAATTAAAGTCAAAAAGTTTTTTTAAAACAAAACTTTATTTGACCCCAGACAATGTTTCGTCCACTTGCTGTAGGACTTCTTCAGTGGTTGGCTAAAATATTAATACAAGATGTTTTTTTACTCCCTATTTTTTACAAAATAAAATTGTTCTTTTATAACTTACAGTCATAGAGAGCCATATAATATAAAATAATCAAACAGTAGGGCTTTAACAAAAAATACATAGACATCTCTTTTCTCTAACTTCTTGCTAAGACTAAATTCTATTTTATCAACTAATACAAATCTCTTAATTTTTCTAATCCCAATCTATTTTTATCATTACTGTTTTTGTTTTTATTAATTTAACTATCTTATTTTAAATAACTTTTTTGTCTTTTTATTTCCCACCACTTTTTTAAATATATTAGTTCACACACATTATAATTTTTTCTAAGATGACCCCACATGTCGTACCCAAGGTCTCCGTGTCCACTTTAAAATTCACTGTTTTTTCAATGTTCATTTGAATATAGCAGGCCTCCTTGAATTTTCTTCTCGGGTCATCTTTTTCAAAGCCGAGGATTTTTACATCTTCCAGATTAAATTCGTGGTTCATGTCGAGCGAATGAATGGCTAGCGCACTGACCAGCCTTTTGTATTGGATCTGGGGTCAAATAAAGTTTTGTTTAAAAAAAAAAACTTTTCGACTTTAATTGAACCTACTGGTCCGAATCCTTTTTGAAAACAATAAATTTATTTTTAAATTTAGAAAAAATTAAAGATTATTGGGACAGATTGTTTTTTTTGTATTTGCTTGATAACAAAAAAATTAATTACGATAATTTTTTAATAAGTTATTAAACAAATTTTTAGCTCGATGTCCCAATAATCTCTTAGGTTTAAAAAAAAAACCGCATTGAAAAATTCCTTATAATAATCTAGTTTTTTTTTAAAGTAGCTCCTGAACCCCCTTAAATGTTCTTATTTAGCGCCCAGATTATGGCACACCCTATTTAAGAGAAAAATTCCAGCTATGAATTTTATCGCTTCTAATTGGATCAATTTTGAAAAAATGGGATCCAATTTAATTCCTCTCTGTTATTTTCGGATTAAATAATTACATTCAACAAAAAAGGTTGAAAAAACTTTCCCCCATTTGGGAAGGATTTACTACCTCGTTGCTTAAAGAATTTAATGATAATTCACTGTACTTAAAAAAAAAAAATTTCGGTGTTTCGGTTGATTTTTCAGACCTTCTTCAAGACAGTCAAATTTCATGATTAGACTCCCCGAGCCCGAGCCAGATGAGGGGAGTTCAGGGAGGGGGGTGGCGAGAAATTTTATTTATTTATCGATTGTTCCAATCCAATTTTGTTCCATTCATTCCGAAGGAGGAATTTATCTCCGCAGCCACAGGTAGGACAGGCAGGCAGGCGGACAGACCCTTAATTTAATACAAGTTTAGGGATGGAGTGGTTGGGAATGAAAAAAAGGGATCTAATGTATCTCAGAATTTCTTTTTTACTTTCTCTTACCTATGTATATATGTAATATATATATAGAGAGAAAGTATTGGTTCATGTCAAAAATTCCATGTCGAGATTTTGATGGATCTTCACGTTTTGAGGTCCCCTGAATCCAAAAAAGTGGTTTTCGCGACATGGTCTGTCTGTCTGTCTGTGTGTCTGTCTGTGTGTCTGTGTGTGTGTCTGTGAACAAAATATCTCAAGAACGAAAAGAGCTAGGAAGTTGAAATTTTATATTTAAGTTAGGCACCCCCATGGGACGTGACACGAAGCTTTTGAACAAAATCGACCAAAGAGTACTAGCACTTTACTGATTCACTTTTTCAGTTTTTTTCGATTTTCTCAAAATTTGCTCCAACGATTTTTTTTTAAATTCAAAAATCAATTATTTTTTAGATTCTCTATAAAATGTATATTCTCATTTTGGGATTGAAATCTTCTGAAGACCACTTTACTCTTGTACTCCATAGAAAAGATAGGAGAAATGGTTGCCATGGTATCAAAATATAAATATTTTCCCATACTTATAAATTTTACATCTTGAATTCAATTGTACCCTACTGTCGGAAACTAAATACATGTCGACACAAAAAATCTGGTGTTACAGCACAGTACACAACTTTCGATTACCGAAGGTAAGAGAAAGTTGTGTGCTGTGCGCCAGTCACACCAGATTTTCTCTCATTTAAATTTAAATTTTCTTTTTTTTCTAAATTAAAAAATTCTCCCTCCCATTTAAACAAGGTGGTGGGGAGTTATCAATTAGAAAAGAAAATGTTCGTTCCGCCTTGTAATAGAGATGTACTGTATATGTTAGTCATTTTGAGTTATTGATATTAAATAAAAAGCGCCATCTGATCTGAATTTAGAAAAAAAAAAAAAAAAAGGGATATCCCATTCAGCGCCATCTGTACTAAACTTAGAAACAAAATTCAGAAAACATAACCAAAACCAACTCCAGCGCCATCTGAACTGAATTTAGAAACAAAATTAGAATTAGAAAAAATAAAAACAAAGTTGGACGTTCAATTATAACTCCAGCGCCATTAGAATTTAGAAATAAAATTGAATAAAATAAAAAAAAGATTTTTAAAAAATGCTTTTATTTAAATTGAACTAAAAAGAGAGAAATAAGAAAGAAATAATTTAATTGTTCTTGTTAAAATTTTTTAATATTTGACTTAAAATAAAAGCGTGGGGCGCTTCGAAGTGATTCCGAGGCTCGCGCCCCTCGCTTTTATTTTAAGTCATAAATATTAAAAAATTTTAACAAGAACAATTAAATTATTTCTTTCTTATTTCTCTCTTTTTAGTTCAATTTAAATAAAGCATTTTTTTAAAAATCTTTTTTTTATTTTATTTTTATTTTAAGCTTTTTAGTCTTTTAGTCTTATCAAAAATCATCAATATGATAAAGTACCACATTAGTTTGGCCTGTATTGATTTGGTTCAATTGAAAAATTATTCATTATCATAAAAAAATGACTCGTAAATATCAAAATTCAAAACTATAGTTAATAGGGCCTTATTTGCGTGAGGCTTCAAATAAAGTACCACATTAGTTTGGTCTATTTTGATCAAAACCACCATATAGTGGCGTCATCAAAAATGACTCTTAAATATCAAATTTCACACCTCTAGCCCATCGGGAAGTCTTTTGAAATTACATTAATTCGCGAAGGGTTTCAAATAAAGTACCACATTAATTTGGTCTATTTTGATCAAAACCACCATATAGTGGCGTCATCAAAAATGACTCTTAAGTATTACATTTCACACCTCTAGCCCATCGGGAAGTCTTTTGAAATTACATTAATTCACGAAGGGTTTCAAATAAAGTACCACATTAGTTTGGTCTATTTTGATCAAAACCACCATATAGTGGCGTCATCAAAAATGACTCTTAAGTATTACATTTCACACCTCTAGCCCATCGGGAAGTCTTGAAATTACATTAATTCACGAAGGGTTTCAAATAAAGTACCACATTAGTTTGGTCCATTTTGGTAAAACCAAACTCACAATTTGCGTCATCAAAAATGACTCTTAAATATCAAATTTCACACCTCTAGCCCATCGGGAAGTCTTTTGAAATTACATTAATTTGCGAAGGGTTTCAAATAAAGTACCACATTAGTTTGGTCTATTTTGATCAAAACCACCATATAGTGGCGTCATCAAAAATGACTCTTAAGTATTACATTTCACACCTCTAGCCCATCGGGAAGTCTTTTGAAATTACATTAATTCACGAAGGGTTTCAAATAAAGTACCACATTAGTTTGGTCCATTTTGGTAAAACCAAACTCACAATTTGCGTCATCAAAAATGACTCTTAAATATCAAATTTCACACCTCTAGCCCATCGGGAAGTCTTTTGAAATTACATTAATTTGCGAAGGGTTTCAAATAAAGTACCACATTAGTTTGGTCTATTTTGATCAAAACCACCATATAGTGGCGTCATCAAAAATGACTCTTAAGTATTACATTTCACACCTCTAGCCCATCGGGAAGTCTTTTGAAATTACATTAATTCGCGAAGGGTTTCAAATAAAGTACCACATTAGTTTGGTCTATTTTGATCAAAACCACCATATAGTGGCGTCATCAAAAATGACTCTTAAGTATTACATTTCACACCTCTAGCCCATCGGGAAGTCTTTTGAAATTACATTAATTCACGAAGGGTTTCAAATAAAGTACCACATTAGTTTGGTCCATTTTGGTAAAACCAAACTCACAATTTGCGTCATCAAAAATGACTCTTAAATATCAAATTTCACACCTCTAGCCCATCGGGAAGTCTTTTGAAATTACATTAATTTGCGAAGGGTTTCAAATAAAGTACCACATTAGTTTGGTCTATTTTGATCAAAACCACCATATAGTGGCGTCATCAAAAATGACTCTTAAGTATTACATTTCACACCTCTAGCCCATCGGGAAGTCTTTTGAAATTACATTAATTCGCGAAGGGTTTCAAATAAAGTACCACATTAGTTTGGTCTATTTTGATCAAAACCACCATATAGTGGCGTCATCAAAAATGACTCTTAAGTATTACATTTCACACCTCTAGCCCATCGGGAAGTCTTTTGAAATTACATTAATTCACGAAGGGTTTCAAATAAAGTACCACATTAGTTTGGTCTATTTTGATCAAAACCACCATATAGTGGCGTCATCAAAAATGACTCTTAAGTATTACATTTCACACCTCTAGCCCATCGGGAAGTCTTTTTGAAATTACATTAATTCACGAAGGGTTTCAAATAAAGTACCACATTAATTTGGTCCATTTTGATCAAAACCAACCATATAGTGGCGTCATCAAAAATGACTCTTAAGTATCACATTTCACACCTCTAGCTCATCGGGAAGTCTTTGAAATTACATTAATTCACGAAGGGTTTCAAATAAAGTACTACATTAGTTTGGTCTATTTTGATCAAAACCACCATATAGTGGCGTCATCAAAAATGACTCTTAAGTATTACATTTCACACCTCTAGCCCATCGGGAAGTCTTTTGAAATTGCATTAATTCACGAAGGGTTTCAAATAAAGTACCACATTAGTTTGGTCCATTTTGGTAAAACCAAACTCACAATTTGCGTCATCAAAAATGACTCTTAAATATCAAATTTCACACCTCTAGCTCATCGGGAAGTGTCCTTAACAAAGCCTAAAGTTGATGACCTCGAAAGAGTAGTTAAATAAAAGCATTTAAAAAAGCAGAACCAAGATGGACGTCTCATTACGACTCCAGTGCT